>JAHUZM010000659.1:0-23620 GCA_019925275.1 Mytilus edulis
CTTTGACTTCTGGTTTACACCGTCCTAGGTTCCTTCTCAGAAAGCCTAGTGTCCTTGATGCTTTGCCTACCGTCTGGTTGATATGTGTCTTCCACTGTAGGTCATTGTTTATGGTGACTCCCAGGTATTTCCCATGCTCGACTGCATCTAGTGTGTGACCATGTAAGTGGTAGTTCCTTATCAATGGGTTTCTTTTGTTGGTAATCCGTATCACGATGCACTTCTCAGGATGGAAATTCATCTGCCATCGTGATTCCCACTCTTGCAGTTTGTTAAGGTCGTCTTGGAGTGTCTCGCTATCCTTTACATTCTTTATTTTCCTATAAACTAGGCAATCGTCTGCAAATAACCTTGCCTCAGAAGATGTTGATTGTGGTAGGTCATTAATGTAAGCCAGAAATAATAGGGGTATTCTAGGTATTCCGGTAAGTCATTTATATAGATAAGAAACAGTATCGGGCCCAATACTGTTCCTTGTGGTACACCAGATGTTACGGGTACTGAGGTGGAGGAAATGCCACTAATGACTACTGTTTGTGTTCTGTCCTGTAAAAATGCCTGCATCCAATTTAGTGTGTTATTTTCAATATCATAGAATTTGAGTTTGTAAAGGGGGTGACGATGTGAGACTTTGTCGAACGCTTTAGCGAAGTCCATTATGATTAAGTCAATTTGTGTGTTACTATTATTTGATCGTGCTAGTTCCCGAACTCTACCTTGATTTTCTGAAGCCGTGTTGAAGATCGTATAATATGTGATGTTTTTCAAGGTGAGACATGATGTTACTTGTAATGATATGTTCCATTAGCTTGCAACATATGCAGGTTAAGGATATTGGCCTGTAGTTTACGGGTTTGTATTTTCCCCCCTTTTTGAAAGCTGGAGCTACATTAGCATGTTTCCAGTCCTTAGGTGTTTCTCCAGTATCAAGTGACTTTTTAAATATCAATGTAAGAATTTGTGAGATTTGTTCCTTTAGTTCTTTAAGGACTCTGCCATTGATATTGTCCGGGCCGCAAGCTTTATGTGGATTTATGTTTGACAGTAATTTAGTAATACCTGCTTCAGTGATTGTTATTTTTGGCATTTTTGGGTGGGGCTTGTACCTTTGTCTGGGATGTTATCATCTGTTTCATCTGTAAATACTGATTGGAACTGTTGATTTAAAATGTTCGCTTTTTCCTCAGTGTCTGTTACTAGTTTGCCGTCTTTTTTCGAAGGTGCAACACCAGTGTTATCAGATCGTGTGATTTTGATGTAGCTGAACAGATTTTTTGGTTTTGGTTTTGATGTTTCATATTGACCAGGTTCGTCTCGTTACGATACTGTTGTCAGGTCATTTAAAATAGAAAATTCCGGCTTTAATATTTGGGAATGTGTCAAAGAGACAAAACCCCGATCAAAGAGCAGCAAACAGCAAAGGCCATAAAAAGGTCTTCAACTCAGCGGGAAAATCCCCCACCCGGATGCATGCTTCAGAAAGGCCCTAAAAATGTGTACTAGTTCAAGGAAATGGACGTCATACTAAACTCCGAACATATAAATGAACTAAAACTAAATATCATTCAAGACTAACAAAGGCAAGGGGCTCCTTAATTGGGACAGGCGCTAAGAAGCGGCAGGGTTAAACATGTTTTGTGAGATTTCAGCCCTTTACCTCTAGCCAATGAAGAAAAAAAACCAAACGCACAGCAATACGCATAGTTTAACTCGGATTAAAAGAAGTCTAAGTCCGATTTCAGAATATATAACAAAGGAAACTAAGCAAAATGACAATGATACATACATTAACAAAGGACTTCTAGCAGTTACCGATATGCAAGCTCCAAACCTTAATTAAAATCAATTAAACTGATTGAAAGATGATGTCTTCATCATATGAATATCACGCACAGTCCTTTTCGTTTAGTATTATACCATCATGAAAATATATAAAAAGAACATAACCCTTATCATGCCATCAACTGGATTTGGAATAAATATGTGTGTTTCTGATGATATGACCCTATAAGTGCATCAATATTAAAGCCAAAATATGCCATCTTTAATTATCTGACAACAGTATCGTAACTATATCCCTATAAGTCTGTTTAAAGGTTTGGTTAGATTTTCAGGTGAACTTTACAATAAGCTTACATAGTTGATAATGACTTGATATAATTTCTTTCGATTTCATAGTACATGTATCGGATTAATCATTACCTAAATGTAGGTCTTTTTATGTCCACCATATGCATCATATGTTCTGATGTCATACACTGAGATTTACTGTACCTGAAATGTCCTGGATTAAATGCATACTATAAATTTGACAATAGAACATGTGAAACTTACTCTTTCTAATTACATGGTTGTAGTAGTAGGATTTCATACTCTGTCAAAGCATCTGATTTTAACATAAAGATACCTAATTAGAAGGACTTGACCTCTTTTTGGAACTTATCAGCGTCGAAATGCATAATCTCAACACTTTGGGATAATTTATCCGTTGGTGATCCTGTCTTGTCCTTAACCGGGAATGGTGATATAGTTGATTTTTATTGAAGGGGAAGCTGAGCAAAACTTGCTGTGTAAGAATATCGTATCACCATTGCAAACGATGCGTACTCTCTGTTGACATCTGCGATCTTATTGTATAACGGTATTTTACACCGATAAAAGTAATAAAGAATGAAATCAAAATACACTGAAGACTCTCCTGATATCAACTATTACTTTCTTCCAATCTAATACCGATTTGTATATTATTGCATGAACCCCCTGAGGGGTTCATGCTGGGGTTCATGCTTATATATTGGTGAGTTTTGGATGTGTCTATGGGCCACTCGATACCTCTCGGCCGGAAGTCGGAATAAAATTCTCGGAACGTCTCGAAAGTTGTCGATTATTTATACAGGTATTAATCTATGCTTTGACTACACTAATCTGACTTAGTTTGAATATATAAACTTATTTGCCTTTTCACAAAACATATATGTTTTGATAATAAGCGGTGTGAAAGTTTCTATAAAACAACAACGCTATTAATATATTTGTTTTGAAGCGATCTCTGAATATTCTGTGTGTATCTAGGTCAATTATAACACGGCATTGTTCAGTGGCAGGATAACATTCGTGAAGAATTAACTACGTATTAATATAGTGTATTAATAAGTTTATCAATGACTTGGGAGAAAACATTTTGGTTTAAATATTTTTATTTATTTAAATCGGAAAACAGAAAGATAATATGATTTTAACAACAACGCTTATATTTGTTTTGAAGTGACCTCTGAATATACTGTGTGTATCTAGGTCAATTATAACACGACATTGTTCAGTGGCAGGATAACATGCGCGAAGATTTAACCACGTGATATAGTGTATTGATAATTTTATCAATGACTTGGGAGAGAACATTTTGGATGAAATATTTATATATTTAAATCGGAAAACAGAAAGATAATATGATTTTAAAAATTAAGTTAGTTTCAAAGCTGTTAAAGAAATATATAGAATAGTTATCAAAGGTACCAGGATTATAATTTAGTACGCCAGACGCGCGTTTCGTCTACATAAGACTCATCAGTGACGCTCATATCAAAATATTTATAAAGCCAAACAATTACAAAGTTGAAGAGCATTGAGGATTCAAAATTCCAAAAATGTGTGCCAAATACGGCTAAGGAAACTAGAAACTATAAACTGTATTTATGTTTTTATAGAAACTAACAATAATTGAAGTCAGAATATTTGCAATTATGAGAGGGGCGTAAAGAGGGTATCTGCACGGAAGAACGCTAAATAAAATTGTTATTCACGATGAACGAATAGATAAAAATGTCTTGCACATTAATTGATCTTTTTTTCGATTTCACGAAAATGATGAATAATGGACCTTTTTCACGGTTGCATGTGAAATAAAAATGGCAAAACACGTTACGCGTAAATAACCTTTAATTACCACAGTCACACTCTTAAGAATTTTAAAGTATTTTCAATATTCATTTGTAATTGAAATAAATATTTAATACCTATAAGACTTATGAATTCTTGCATCTTAAAAAAATGTTGATCAACAATAATTATTTTTCTACGTTATATTTAATTCATACAGTTTTAGTAAGGTTTTAAAAGTAATTGTTATGTAATATATTCATAAAAAAGAAAGAAAGACTTGAAGACAATTTAGATGAAATGATAGAGGAATTATTAAAAACTTGAATTTTGTTTTTGTTTATTGATGGTAGTTATTAGAAATTTCGAAAAAGAATTTTGAATATGAATTTGTTTTTATTTAATTTCAATTATTTTTTATTTTTATTTTTAAATAACAGTTAAAGTCTAATCTTCAAATACTGAATATTATTTTATGAATCATATGTATGCATTAATAAAAATAAAACTATTTTCCATTCATGAATATGTTGTCCTTGTACTATATATTGGACTTGATTCAGCTGGTTATTGAGTATGCAAATTTCACCAGTTTTACAAAAATAGTTGATAAGAGGCAAATTTAGCAATGATTTGTATATGTTTATATACAAAGCAGCAAATTCATCTTGAACATGTTTTATTGCTTCTTCCCAAGCATACATACATTTGGTTTTTGATGAATAGGCAACTCATTCCCAACATACTGTTAATTCAGAAATTATTGACTGCATTTATTGTGATTTTATCATTTTAGAATAAAATGCAATATTATTTTGCTACATTATGAAAAATCCTGTTTAACTCTTAATTAAAAATGCTATAAATATTTGTGATGATAACCCTGTCACATCTTGCAATAATAAGAGCATCACAATAATTTTTGGATTTACAGTATTATAAGCCTTATTTGTGAAAAAGTGGTCACTATTTTTTGCAGGTGGTTATTCATTTCGCCTGGTGTTGTTGTTTCATTGGCCACGTATTTAAATTGTATAGAGTTACCAATATTTATCAAACATATCCCTGTCACATTCAGTAAGTATCTGTCTGTAATTCAATGGTTGTTGCTGAGTTGCATGATTGATTTTTCGTTTCCTTTTGGGTACATTAATCAGGTCGTTCCATTTTTCGTTTGTATTGTTTACATTTCTTATTTCAAGGCCTATTGTAGCTGACTGTGGTAGGGGCTATGTTTTTTTTTATGAAGGCTGTTTGAAAATTTATAGCTGTTAATTTGTGTTATAAGGTCTCTTGTGAAAGAATCTCATCGAAAATCACACCAAACTTCTTTTCTATATTTATTTGGTTTACTTTTTTCTTGAAGGTATATCACAGAACAATTCTTATATAGTAAATATTATAAGTCATATATCAAGGTATTTTGACAAATAACCTAAACCATATTCAAATCTGAGGTCCAGAACTTTAACATTTATTTTTTCTTATATGTCCTCATTGATTACATTACAAATAAAGTGTGTATGATTGTCAGAGACAGCCTCAAATAATTATGCAGGATAATTAAGAACTTCCAGGAAACAAATTAAATCGATATCAATTTTTAAAAGTCAAAATAAATTAACCACAAAAAAGCAACCTGAGGATTAGACGTATGTTGCAGAGTCAATACAATTTCCCTTAGTCAGTTAGAGTTTGCAAAAATTGGGAATTGCAATAGATCAGCAAATTGTACATGAAACACAAAGTAAAAATTAAGTAAATTCATTCACATGTGCAATAATCTACCCACTATTACATATTTTCAATAATGATGTGACAACAAAACTCATTAATATTGATTAATATCTCATTCACAGTAAATTTGTTCAAATCAAAAGCAAATAAAATTAACTAATGTTGTTGACCGCAGTCAGCAGTTGTGGGTTCATGTATTGCTTTTCTTTTTTTTTAAAGAAAGCAACTTGTTTTATAATGTACAGATAAAAGGCTATCGAGTGTAAAAGATATGCTTTAATTATGATATTCTTCGTAGCTAAAACGATCTCCTTGAACTCACATTCGGAACATCATCAAATGCAACTTATGACCGGATATTATATTTTTACGACAACGCGGCAGATGTCAACAACTGTATACAATTGTAAAGCGCCTGCTTTCATTCGGGTTTATATTGATCGTGTTTCTCTCATCTTAGTTATGGCATTGTAGTTCTGACATCATATTACTGTCGTGTACGCGTTTGTCCTATCTTTTTATGTATTTTAAAAGCCATGGTCTTAATTGTCTTGCAACTTGCTTACGTTTTCTCTCCTACTTTTTTCGTATATTTACTATCACTTTATTATTCATATTTTATGATGGTGAAATTTCTTACAATAATTTCTGCTTCTAATTGTCTTGCGAATTTGAGATGGTTTTAATATTTTTTTCGGAGCTTCTTATTACTCATCTTACATTGATTTATGGTTCAAACATACTTATATCATATAACAACAACAAGAAAAAACATACAGCAAACATTTATATTTGCTTTTTGAAAAGTATGAACTCATTTTGAGGTGTTGAAAATATTATATTAGAAAGTAACTTATATTATACCAACAAGACATCTTGAGGTGAAATTCCGTTTGCTATACGTAATATGAGGCAGGCATTACCTGTGAATGGGGACGAAGTCTGTATGATTTTTTTTTGTAACTTTTTAAAATATTTGTGAAAAAAAGAAACGGAAATACCGTAACGTTTCCGATTTTGGTTCTGTTGTTAGGGATTTTACTTAGGACGTTATTTAAGTTATGACGTCATGTTCAATGTAAACAAAATAACGCAATGCATACGGTAACGTTTATTCATATCAAAGCCAAAGAATGATTAAAAATGAAATATTGGTATTGTGTTCCTCGAGTTCCTATATTTTACTACACTAATCAAAGTCTCACGACAACAAGACCGGAAAAAGGAAGTAGATTTCTGCGTTCTGCGCAGATTCGGAAACTAAAAAACACGACAAAAAAAAATTGAACGAATTTGAGTTCATTAGTCCAATAAAAAATTCGGGAAAATTTTCCCGATTTAAAATTTTTTTATTTTTTTTTATTGATTTTTCTACTGTTATAATATTCAAAGTTAACAGAAAACAAAAACTACCGAATATTAAGTAATTGATTGATTGATTGATTGGTGTTTGATGCTATTTAAAAGCACTATTGTGTTATTTTGTGTCGGTCAGTTTTTATTGGAATTACAAACTGGAGAGAATAGCCGACCTTCAATAGACAAAGTGATTATCATGACTTGATGTCGAGTACACCGCACCTAACAGGATTAAAACTCACAATCTCAACAGGCTTTTAAAAATACTTTACCACTCGGCCACCGAAACCCCTTCAAATATATAAAGCGTCACCACTAATGTCAATATATATTTATAATTAGAGGCAACATTATATTATCGATGTTCAAATATCATAAATTCATTAAGCATAATCAAATTGCATGAATTCAAAAAATGAACGATGAGAGCCTATGTATGCATCATAAGCCATTTAAAAAAAACCATTCTGTCGAAATGTCACAACCAGGAATAGATAACAATCGGTATGATTACTCGACCTATCTAACATATAAAGATTTAAGAGCACGATAAGATGTCATTTGTGAATTGATACTAAATGAGAGCGTTATATTGGACAACCACAGTAATTCATGATGATGAACGTAAAACAATGTGAACAAATTGTGCCCGTCTTCTTGCAGACTTGTTTCTTTATTATTATGAGGCTGACTTGATACAGGAACTTCTTAGGAAGAAAGAAAAGAAGTCAGCAATATCCTTTAACTCTACTTTCCGCTATATAGATGATGTTCTTTCGCTAAATAATTCAAAATTCGGTGATTATGTCGAACGAATCTATCCCATTGAACTAGAGATAAAGGATACAACAGATACAGTTAAGTCGGCCTCATATCTTGACTTACATCTAGAAATTGACAATGAGGGTCTTTTGTAGTGTCAGTCGATAAAAGTGATGATTTTAGCTTCCCAAATGTGTACTTTTCATTTCTATGAAGCAGAATTTATGCATGACCTGCATATGTAATATGTGTCTTCTATATGATACGGCATACCAGGGCTTGTATTTCATATCATGATATCTTTGATACTGGTATATTGTTCACAAATTTGGAAGCTGTAAACCAAATATTTCAAGTGGTGAAGTTGAAATCATCCTTTTGTAAATTTTACGGACGCCCTCACGAGTTGGTTGGCCGTTTTGGAATATCTATATTTCACAGATGGCGACGGATATGGCGTAACCATTATTCCGTCCTATTTAAAAACAGGATGTGATCTCCTAAATCATATTTATCAACAGGTCTGTATTAGACATTTGCGGAAACTGCCATACACTTACGATTAGGATTTCAATTACACTTTCAGGTAGCATTTAAATCTTGGGCTTTCTCAAAGTGTAAAATTAAACCTTCGATCCAAAACAATGTAACGATAGTAGTGTTTTTATGTAGTTGAATAACGATTTCTTTCAATATATTTTCAGCAATGTGTTAACATTAATTATTGCATACGGTGTTATCCAGATTAAAAATGCTGTAATTGTATGATGATAGAATGAACTAACATTATTTAAAAAAATAAATTTAACATAAGACACACAAAATATCGCATTTTTCGTTGCAGTACCTAGATTGGGACAATTAATGAAAAAAGCCAGCAATACTTTTTGTTAGAAAAGGTGCAATCAACCATGGAGCATGTTAGCATGTTTATGCCAAGACACACTTTCCCTCTTTTTTATTTTTTTTTTTTTTTTTATTTTTTTTTTTTATTTTTTTTTTTATTTTTTTTAAAGAGAATGAGGAAATACAGCAGACGGGTGTTTTTGAGCTATGTATTCTTCGTGAAATTTAACTTGCCGTTGTGTATAATTTTGAAATCTTTTATTTTTCCTGAATAGGACAAACACTTTTGTCTACGTTTTTGGTTTCAATAGAAATAAATCACAACTATTAAAAAAAAAACACCAAATGAAAAACTAGTTATCAATGAACTTCTCTATGTCGGAAATATATTTTAGACTGTTCGCCAGACTCAGTTGAAATGTAAGAATAGGTGTACTCAAATACAAATGTAGTTTAAAACTTTGCTATCTATGTTTTTAACAGCAACAAACAAAAAATTACAAACGAGTTCCGAGTTGTTTTTCTTTTATGCAATTATTATAATCGAGACCTTGGGAATCATGGACGCTTTTTCTTTCGCAGTGTCGATAATTATCCCCCATGAACATGGATGGGACTGGTATGCTCGAAACATGAGCTTTCACCCCTGTTCGGAGACTGGTACTATTTTCCTGGAATTGTAATATAGAGTAAACTGACGACACAGGGGTCGATCCAGCCATTTTCAAAAGGGGATTCCAACCCAGGATAAAAGGGGAGTCCGACCATATGTCCCTATTCAAAAGCATTGATCGGCAGGAAAAGGGGTGTTCCAACCCACTGAACAGCCCTTGATCTCTTACTGCGACGTTGTTAATTTCAGCACAAGGATTATACGCAAATCTATTCAACTGATTGATAGTGATAGAAAAAATGCAAAAGTGTAGCAACGAGAAGAAATTGTTAAAAAAAATCACAATCTTAAGTCGGCAAGGGAACAGTTGCGGATACAAAGTTGTAATCGTGCATAACAAAAACGACACCAACATTACTATTTCAAATTAAAGAGTTTGTAGAGTATCCTCTGAACAATATTTTTTCTGGTTTTCGTATACTAACCATTTCATTAAAAGTACTCTGTTTCGCGGAGAAAGTCTATTGCTCCTGCTAATAATATATATAATTATAGGTTTGAACGTAGTTTTCAATTTAGACTCGTATATATAGACGAGAAGAAATTGTTAAAAAAATCACAATCTTAAGTCGGCAAGGGAACAGTTGCGGATACAAAGTTGTAATCGTGCATAACAAAAACGACACCAACATTACTATTTCAAATTAAAGAGTTTGTAGAGTATCCTCTGAACAATATTTTTTCTGGTTTTCGTATACTAACCATTTCATTAAAAGTACTCTGTTTCGCGGAGAAAGTCTATTGCTCCTGCTAATAATATATATAATTATAGGTTTGAACGTAGTTTTCAATTTAGACTCGTATATATAGACGAGAAGAAATTGTTAAAAAAAATCACAATCTTAAGTCGGCAAGGGAACAGTTGCGGATACAAAGTTGTAATCGTGCATAACAAAAACGACACCAACATTACTATTTCAAATTAAAGAGTTTGTAGAGTATCCTCTGAACAATATTTTTTCTGGTTTTCGTATACTAACCATTTCATTAAAAGTACTCTGTTTCGCGGAGAAAGTCTATTGCTCCTGCTAATAATATATATAATTATAGGTTTGAACGTAGTTTTCAATTTAGACTCGTATATATAAGTACGTCTGCACCAGTGACAACTCTACAACATATTTATCCGTTGGATCACCAGTAGTGATCGTGATACATGACTGTGTACATTCTGTATATACAACTCGTCTAAAAATCAACCCAACAATGTTGGATCTGTAAATTTGCTTTCGCAATTTTTTTGTTCTTCCCTCACTGGGATTCTAACCCATGCTACTGAGCTATTGTGACACCAAATCGCCTGCACTGTAACCGGCGCGCTAAACCACACGACCACCTGGGCTATATATACATGTATATATATATATAATTAAATTTCTTTTCGTTGATACTTGGGTTTTCCCCTGTGGTATAGTTATACTATTTATAAGTTCAAGACTGGTTAGTGAGAGTAGTTGTATACGAGTTCTTGTTTTGGTTAATATGAGGCAGGCATTACCTGTGAATGGGGACGAAGTCTATGACTTTTTTTTTCAAATCAACAATGTTAAAAAGAGAAACGGAAATGCTGTAACGTTTCCAATTTTGGTTCTGTTTTTAGGGATTTTAGTTGTGACGTTATTTAAGTTATGACGTCATATTCAATGTGAACAATGAAACGCTGTCATCAGGTAACGTTTTTTTAATAAACATTTTTTTTAAAATTAATCAGTATTAGTTCCTTTCTTAGACTGATAAATATATACATTTTATTCAAAGTCTCATGTAAACAAGACCGGAAACGGAAGTAGATTTCGGCGCAGATCCGGAAATTCAAAAACGCGACAAAAAAAATTGAACGATTTTGAGTTCATTAGTACAATGAAAAATTCGGGAAATTTCCTGATTTTTTTTTTTTTTTTTTTTTTTTTAATTGAATTTTCTACTGTAATAGGGGACTTCGTCCCCATATAAATATAGATGGGAAAAATATGCACGTGAAGTATTTGGCGGTTTAAAAGGGGGGTCCCATTATAGTTATATAAAGAAAATTTGTCATTTATCGAAAGTGCTCACAGTAACTACGACAGTTTGCAGTTTTTTCCTGACTACATTATGTCAAATTCCGATCCAGATCTAGATGTGAGAGATCCGACAGAATCCAGTGGTGTTAATACTGATTTGTCGACAAACGGTGCTGTTTCACTCTTCTCTACCGTATTAATCAACGCGTTAGAGCAACAAAAGAACAACATTATTCAACATTTTGAGAGCCGTTTTGCTAACGAGAAGTCGGAGAAAGCTACTGGAGTAGATGCAACCGATTTTACATTCAAAGCGAAGGTAACCGCATTCAGCACAGTTTTAATCTTGAACGTTCGGATAAATTGTCCTAAATTGACAGTTTTGTTAAGTTTAATTTTTTGGACGCCGCATCACGCCTAATTTCAGAAGAGAAAGAGACATTAAGAAAACGCAATAAAATTCTAAAAATTGCCGATAAGCATGGATGGGATACAGTTCAAGAGTATTTGAATAGTCCTTTGGCTGATAATAAGGACGATGCCGTCAATTTACGGTCCGCGATCACCAGAGCTCATTCAAGGAGAAGGAATTCCAAACCATATGATCGTCCGGTGGAAAAATCAACAAATGGTAATGGCCGTTTAGACAACAATGGTACAAAATTCAACACCAAAGAATATTTTCGTGGCTTTAGCCAATTCAACGCCAATGACGGGAACTGTGGTAAATCAAACAGCGATTTCCAATCAGCAGTGTGCTTTTACTGCAACCAACCTGGTCACACGCAAGAGTCTGCCCATTCAAAGGAGTCTCATCTGCAACTGTGAGCTCACCAAAAGAACAGATGCCAAAATAAACAAGAGGTGAATTCTTCACAGTCATCAGTTATTAATGAAGTTGAGTATAGTTTCGATATTATTAACAATTATGAGACAGAAACGGGAAAAACATTTATTAATGTCAAAGGCAATTTAAGAAGAAATGTTGAGTTCTGGAAAAATGTTTTATGTGCATATGATTTTATTATTAATACTATAAATTTAGGATATAGAATACCATTTGTTAGTGAACCAAATTTGGCATTTTTACGAAATAATATGTCTGCTATTAAATATTCAGATTTTGTCGAAAAATCCATATCCGAGTTACTTGACACTCATTGTATTAAAGAAGTCACATGTCCACCTTTTGTTGTGAATCCTTTAACGGTATTTGTACAAAGTTCAGGTAAAATGAGGTTAGTACTCGATTTACGTCATGTTAATTAATATGTTGACAAATAAAAAGTGAAATTTGAGGGTGTTAATGAAGCTTTAAATTATGCAGTTAACGCTGAATATGGGTATAAATTTGATTTTCGGTCGGGATATCAGCATATTGATATACATGACGATCACCAAAAATATTTAGGCTTTTCATGGACATTTGGCAACAAAATCAGATATTATACTTTTTCTGTTTTACCGTTCGGCCTATCATCAGCTGGTCATATTTTCACTAAGACAGTAAGAGTTTTTGTAAAACATTGGAGATCTATGGATCATCCTATCATAGTTTATTTAGACGATGGTTTCGGTTTAGCTGTTGATTTTGATACATGTACTAAAATGGCTAATCAGATTCGTGATGATTTAAAAAAAAATCTGGTTTTGTAGCTAATGAAATTAAAAGCGTGTGGACACCACAACAGAGTATTGAATGATTGGGATTTATTTGTAATTTATCTAATAGTACATTAGAAATACCAAATAACAAATTTCAGGGTTTGAAATTGTGCATTTCTGTATTATTAGATTTGACCAACTTGTAGAAATTTAGCTAAAGTATGTGGTAAAATTATATCAATGAAACCAGCATTGGGTTCTATTTGTCAAATTGTGACTAGAAATTTGCATATGATGATTAACACTAGGATATATTGGGATTTTTTTGTACATTTTAATGACGACATTTTACATGAGCTCAGATTTTGGTGTTTTTAGTGTGAAAACTTACATTTTAAAAAATATTAAAAAATAATATTAAAATTGACAACAACACTTCAAATGGTCTGCAATTTTATTATCTAAGGTCTGCATGTTTCACCTGCGAGGCAGGCGTCTTCAGGAAGTCACATTTGAAGTGTTGTTGTCAATTTTAATATTATTTAAGTATTGCATTCGTTTGCATGATTTGACAACCCGGCATACCAAGGTATCCACTTCAGGGACTCTACCAAAACGATTTATAAGGCGTTGGTTCACCACACGGAGTTACATTTTAAATGTATAACTCCGATGTTTAGATTATCAGAACGAATTATATACACAGACGCTTGTGAATATGCTGGCGCAGGTTTTACTGCAGGTGAAAATCATATTGTACATTTTATGTGGGATAAAGAAGACAGAATTAAGAGTTCTACTTGGAGAGAATTAAAAGCTGTCAAAAATATATTAGAATCATTACAATTAATGTTATGCGGAAAACTTGTTAAACTTTATACAGACAATCAGAATGTTGTTAAAATTGTACAGAGAAGTAGCATGAAATTAGATTTGCAA
This sequence comes from Mytilus edulis, assembly GCA_019925275.1. Classification (NCBI taxonomy): domain Eukaryota; kingdom Metazoa; phylum Mollusca; class Bivalvia; order Mytilida; family Mytilidae; genus Mytilus; species Mytilus edulis. Next base: position 13,801 of record JAHUZM010000659.1, read on the forward strand.
GTTATATCAATAGATATTTTTCACATATGTTTAAACAATAATATAGTATTAGAGGTAGAATGGATACCTAGGAATGAAAATACCTGCGCAGATGCGCTTAGTAAAATATTTGATTTCGATGACTGGGGTGTTTCACAAAATATTTTCAATTTTTTCAATTCTTTATGGGGTCCATTTACTTGTGATACTTTTGCAGATGACAGAAATAAGAGATTATCTGTATTCTTTTCAATTTTTTTTACTCCAGGTACATTAGGTGTAGACGCATTGCATATGATTGGTCAAAATTTAATAATTGGGTAGTTCCTCCTGTTAATTTAATTACTCGGGCAATTAATCATATGCAGATGTGCAAAGCCAAAGGTGTTTTAGTAGTACCAAAATGGAAGTCTGCCATTTTTTGGCCTAGGATTGTAGATCGTTTTACTGACACTTATCAAAATTTTGTAAAGGATTTTAGAGAATATGAAAATCCGAAAAACTTTTTTGTGGCTGGATCACATAACACAGTAAATTTGCAAAACAGCCTTTTAACAGTCACGTGTTGGTACTGTTAGTTGATTTAAGTTAATGTTTATTTCATATGAAATGTATTAATCTTCTCGCAACTAGATGATTTTATCACGCAGAGTGATATGAGTTACAGATGAGTTGTAAATGTTGTTATGTATGAACATTATTTTATTAGATCGCTGGGAGCGATGTTTTTGGTCGCGCAGTGCGACCATAATTCACTCAGGGTGAATTGAGTAACAGTTGGAGTTTAAACTGTTGTAATGTATGGACATTATTCATTAGGTCGCTTGGAGCGATGTTATTGGTTGCACAGTGCACCATGGGATGTTGTATAGTTAAATTTATGTATACAGATATCATTCGAAAATATTGATTTTCATTTATTCTTGTTTCTATTTATTGTCTCAATGGAAACAGTTTGAAGATTATGCCAATAATCCAAGATTAGCCAGTGTGATTGATGTTTTTCCGTCTATTATAGAATCATCTAAAGTCAAGTGAAAAATTTCGAAAATGGTGTGTTTCGTTCGGACTACAGTATTCACCAGCTACATCTACTACTATTTCGCTTTATATTGGTGGACTTATTCAACAAGGAATAAGTGAGTTAGTTTTGGAGTCTAATTATTATTCTATTAAATGGCATCATGATAAGAACTTTAAGGACAATCCTTGTTCAGATGAACTTCTTTCCTTGATTCTCGAGGGTGGTAAAAGAATTTTAAGTAAGCCTATAAATTAAAAAGAACCGGTCACACCAGAGATTTTACAAATGATTATTTCTAAATATGGCATAGAGAATGATTTGTCTAGTTTGAGAATATGTGTGTTATGTTTATAAGGTTTTTCAGGTTTCCTAAGATACAGTGAATTAGCTGCTATCAAGGCAAAACACATTATTTTTTTTGTTAGTTATCTGTCTATTCATTTAGAAAAGAGTAAAACCGATATCAATAGGCGAGGTAGTACAGTTATTATTTCTAAAACCGGAGGAAATCTTTGTCCCGTTTAGTGGTTGTTTAAATATTTGCAGTTAGCTATCATTGAGTTAGATTCTGATCAGTATATGTTCCGCGCATTGTGTATTTTAAAAAACTCGAGGCATTCATAAGTTATGCAGTAAAAATTCTCCACTTTCATATACTAGGGCACGAGAGTTTGCTTGTGCCATTTGAATCTGTAGGCTTAGATGAGAGCAAACTTGGTTTGCATAGTTTAAGAAGTGGTGGGTCTTCTACTGCAGCTAATTTTGGTATTTCAGAGAGATTACTGAAAGCTCACAGTCGTTGGTCATCCGATAGATCTAAAGATGGTTACATTAAAGATAACATTCAATCACAAATGGCAGTCTCTTTGAATCTTGGCATTTAATTTATATTTCATTTATTCCTTTGATATGTCGAAGTAACTGCGAGCAACTAAACCTATATCTAGAGTTTTGTTTTTTATTCATTATACCAAGGATTTAGTAAAGAAATGTTTTAAATTCGGACGAGCATGGCAAGGGAGAATTTTATTAAATTTCTTTTCGTTGATACTTGGGTTTTCCGCTGTGGTATAGTCATACTATTTATAAGTTCTAGACTGGTTAGTGAGAGTAGTTGTATAACGAGATCTTGTTTTGGTTAAAAATATAGATGGGTAAAATATGCACATGAAATACTTTGGTGGTTTAAAAGGTGGGGTCCCATTATAGTATATAAAGAAATTTGTGGGTGTCATTTATCGAAAGTGCTCACAGTAACTACGACAGTTTGCAGTTTATTGTGTCATAAGAATGTATATGATTATACTTTGTTTTATTTCAGTCTATTTAAATGCATTGGACAAATGTGTTTGTACTTATTATATGTTGGTTTATAATGTTATTAAACATTGCTTACTAGAAAAGAAGAAGTTACTGCGAGCAACTAAACCTATATCTAGAGTTTTTTTTAATTTATTATACCAAGGATTTAGTGAAGAAATGTTTTAAATTCGGACGAGCATGGCGAGGGAGAATTTAAAACGTCTGAATAGTAGTCAACGATTTTCCCCACGAGGGCGCTGGATCGTTACGAGTAACGATGCATGTACACAATAAATAAATTATATAAACGCCTAAAAAAGTGTACACAACACCAACTACAAAAAAGGTAACTATAAATGTATTTATTTATACATATTTCGGATAACAGATATCCTTCGTCAGCAAGATTCTGATGTTAAATGAATCATCTTTATAAGTCTTCTCAGATTAAACTATTACACTCTTGAAATTTATACAATAAAAAAGTCAAACCGAACGTCAGTTAAGACGCTTGCACCATTCTTAAAATTTGTTAAACATGACATAGGTTATATGGCTTATTACAACAGAAAGTTCAAATATATGCTATAAATACAAATAATAATGTGCGATATGAACTGGCACAATTCTAAAACTTTAACGGGAACGACAAGTATGATGGTACAAGAATGATTCCGTCAATAAAATTACCAAATAGACAGCACTGAATGATCTAAATTTATAAATATTTCAAATTGACAGAGTAAAGTAGCTTCATATATATATTAATACGGCTGCAGTGCAGGCAATTTGGTTGCACGATATCACAGTAGCATGGGTTCGAATCCCGGCGAGGGAAGAACCAAAAATTTGCGAAAGCAAATTTACAGATCTAACATTGTTGGGTTGATGTTTAGACAAGTTGTATATACATTATGTACACAGCCATGTATCACCATCATTGATGGCGATCCGATGGATACATCTGTTGTAGAGTTGTCACTGACTCAGACGTACTTATAAATATAATTATTTTCTGTGACTGTATATTACATTAATTTGTAGGATCCTTTACTATAGATAATTTAGCTGATCTGTAACAATAACATATTCATGCCTTATATATCATGTATTGTAGTACGCCGCTAGATTAAAACTAACGAGGAAAGGTAACACACGGCCAGCGAAAGCTCTTTTTTTGAGAGCCCAGGTGGTCGTGTGGTCTAGCGGGACGGCTGCAGTGCAGGCGATTTGGTGTCACGATATCACAGTAGCAAGGGTTCGAATCCCAGCGAGGGAAGAACCAAAAATTTGCGAAAGCAAATTTACAGATCTAACATTGCTGGGTTGATGTTTAGACATATCATTCATCTATCTACACCTTCGGTCCTTATAAATCCTTGACTTCAAATATTCGGCTTTGTGCGGTCCTGATGGTAAATCCAGAAAAGCGCTTCGAACACATGAAATTTTAACGTGCTGCTTACATCTTTTTTTTGATATAGAAGACACCATTTGCTTTTTTGTATCTGTATTGTTGGTTTGTTTTTGTATTTTGAGATGACCCCATGTTTTTGTCACCTGTAATTGTAAGTCTAAAGTGTAATCCTAGATGTAGACCTAGATTCCACAAATGTCTATTAACACGAGCAACTGGTGATACATGTGGAGAAGGATATGCTTACCCTTCTGAAGCACATGCGATCAATTCTTTGTTTTTGTGTGGTTCGTTTTTCCTGCTCAAATGATCTATGTTGTGTACTGTAATTGTTTATCTTTGAGTGATTTAATTTTTTGCCATTGCGTTGTCAGTTTATTGTCGACTTATCAGTTTTAATGTCTTTTCGTTGTCTTTCGCCTCTTTTTTATTGGTCAAAATTGATCAAAAAATCAAAACACAAACAATAGTACACACAACACAATACAGAAATGTTTCACATAGCACATTTCATAATTGAAGGATTTTATGCATAAATTGACGAGTATGTAGCCATTATATATGATACATGTTGGCTTAAAGCTGTAGCATAAACATTATTAGAAAAGAGAAACCATATATGGTTGCATGAAAACTGTTACGTCATATCCGGAATATGCAGGAAATACTACCAATTTTATACTTTTAGAAACCTGGCAATGTTGCAGTAATTTTACATCATTGCAATCAAAATAGATAAATGGCGTCCGTCTCAGGACGAGTCGATTGATAAAATTAACGTTTTGTCTCGATGATAACAATGGAATTACATCATGAAAATAATATTGTATCTTTGCCGATTTATAAATGTGTTGATTTTATTGGATAGGTTCTTTTGATTGCCAACTTTTCTCTTCGTTCAAATAGTAAGCATTTCGATCTTGAGTGTTACTACAAATGAACCTATTTACGATTCAGAGCATAATGATATTTACAACTAAATAAGATTATATACCACTGGTTTCCAAGTATTTTTTCGCGAATTTGTATTGTTGAATAAAATTATAGTCTTTAGTTTTGCTTCATTATAATAAAGATCCAAACTGAGAAAACAGCGGATTCACAAGAACAGTGTTGACGAAAAGTCTCTTTTTTCTCTGTTTCAAGGACACATTTTTTTTCAGAACAAAAAATGTTCTCTCCGTTATTACCCTATATGTTATTTTTTAGGTAGAGTACAAGTTTGATGTCTAGAATGCATTTGAAAAACGCGTTAATTTCAAAATAAGGTCTATACTTTATCAGATCGGTCTAGTAAAGTATTAAGGGTTTGGTTAGAAGCACATCCCTTTAAATGAAGTCAATATAAACGGAAGATACACGAACGTAATGTATCATTTGAGATGTTAGTATTAAATAAAGGTAACAGTAGTACACCACTGTTCGAAAGTCATATATCGATTGAGAGAAAACAAATCCGGGTTACAAACTAAAACCGAGGGAAAAACATCAACTATCAGAGGAAAACAACGAAACAACAGAAACACTGAAGTGCAACAAAAAAACAAACGAAGATGCAAACACACACAGGAACGAACTATAAGATAACAACTGATAAAACCGAAAGTTATCAAGAAAGACCATAGTTATAAAGGTTTCTGACTAGCAATGGCTAAGAAACATGTACATACTTACAAGAATGAGTAAGAAATAATGTTCGTAAGGGACAACATGGATCTTTAATTATTTGTGTGCGCATGTGTTTTTCTTTTATGTCGCTGTTGTGTAATTATGTACAATTCAATGTCATCAAGTTGCACAATATGATACAAAAAAAACATACCCTATTTCTTTGTTAACAAATTACACAATTTGATACATGTACTTTGAACATAACTTATACATTGTATACAAATTATACAATGTGGTACAATTGTACATTACTGTTATTTGTATACAAATTACACACATTATGGTATAATTAAACGTAACTTATACAGTGTATACAAAGTACACATCGTTGTCAATATAATGGCATTTGATGCGACTGTCATACAAGTGAGAGGTTTAGCTAGCTACAAAAACCAGGTTTAATCTACAATTTTCTACATTAAAAATACCTGTCCCAAGTCAGGAATATGACAGTTGTTATCCATTTGTTTGATGTGTTTAAGTTTTTGATTTTGCCATTTGATTAGGAACATTCCGTTTTGAATTTTCCTCGGAGTTCAGTATTTTTGAAGATTTGACTTTTTACACAATGTGGTACAATTGAACATGAATAAGAATTGTATACAACATCAACATTATGGTACAATTGTTCATAATGTATACATTGTATACAAATTACATAATATTTTACATTTGAAGATACTTTATACATTGTATACAAATTACACGTTATGGTACAGTTGAATATTACTTACTGATTGAATACAAATCACGCATACTGCTTCAATTGAATATATCTTATACATTGTATACAAGTTATACATAAATTTGACTACAACTATCTACAAAGGTAAAATGAATAACTAACATCTCAAATATAGACAAGAAAGAAAACTCTTAACACTTGTTTTTCTCAGACGAAATATACTGTTCTTGATCAAAGTCTGCAGAAAAACAGCTTTCATCTCATTGGTTAATTACACGATAAAAAAGATAAAAAAGAGGGCAATAATTAAGAGATAACTATATTTCATTTGAAGCTTTAAGGACGTCCATCGGTAGATTTACTGTCGCAAATTTAGTATACCTGACGACGTGTAGCGGAAACCGGTAAACGGGTATTTGCGACAGTAAAGCTACCGATGGACGTCCGCGAAGCTTCAAATGCAATACAGTTATCTCTATTCTAATGCAAAACAAGTTCATAAACACCGGGCGTTTTCTGACCTCTGTGCCTCTTCAGAATGTAATACAATTTGATAAAAAGAAGATTTTTAGCTGCAACATGTGAGTTTTTTTGCTTATTATTGTAAAAATACATTTCAATACATTCAGCAATTCAAAATGTCGGCTTCCTTACAGACAAGGAGATAGAGAATTTTACGCTAACTGTCATCCAATCAGAACCATTGATACAAAATGATTGCATTAGAATAGGGAATATATATACCACAAACTGTGTATCCCAGTTTTGATGGGTTCAACATAGAGCTGCAAGATTTATACAGCGGAATACATATCACGATCAGAGAGCTTGTTAACTTTTATGCTAACCCCACACTTAGACTCTGGCTGTTGACAATTCACCGAAATGAATAAAGGATTAAATTCAATGCTAACCGAGTTAGACAATCAGCAATCCCGTCAAGAAAAAGCAAAACTTAACATCTTCAACGTGCAGATACAGTTGCACTAGGAAAAAGAAACCCTGGTCTTTAATTTAATGAATATGTGTCGACGTCCTCCTTTACTCAAGTGATTCAATTAGCTCATGCTTTCAAAATGTCCTATCGATGAGAGGCGAAATAAACCAAAGAGATATTCAAACTGCCAATTCAAAAAAATTTGACAACGCGATGGCTGAAAAAGAAGAAAAAAGATCAAAACACAAACAATAGTACACACAACACATTACAGAAATGTTTCACATAGCACATTTCATAATTGAAGGATTTTATGCATACATTGACGAGTATGTAGCTATTATATATAACACATGTTGGCTTAAAGCTGTTTCATAAACATTATTAGAAAAGAGAAACTATGTATATAGGGTTGCATGAAAACTGTTACGTCATATCCGGAATATGCAGGAAATACAACCAATTTTATACTTTTAGAAACCTGAAAATGTTGCAGTAGTCTTACATCATTGCAAACAAAATAGATAAATGTCTTCCGTCTCAGGACGAGTCGATTGATAAAATCAACGTTTTGTCTCCATGATAACAAGGGAATTACATCATGAAAATGATATTGTATCTTTGCCGATTTATAAATGTGTTGATTTTATTGGATAAGTTCTTTTGATTGCCAACTTTTCTATTCGTTCAAATAGTAAGCATTTCGATCTTGAGTGTTACTACAAATGAACCTATTCACGATTCAGAGCATAATGATATCTACAATTAAATAAAATTATATACCAATGGTTTCCAAGTATTTTTTCGCGAAGTTGTATTGTTGAATAAAATTATCGTCTTGAGTTTTGCTTCATTATAAGAAATATCCAAACTGAGAAAACAGCGGATTCACAAGAACATGTTGTGTTTCCCTCTGTTTTAGTTTGTAACCCGGATTTGTTTTTTTCTCAATCGATTTATGACTTTCTAACAGCGGTATACTACTGTTGCCTTTATTTACACTGATTTGCAAAGCAGTGATGCACAGTGTAAATTTTATGCAACCCAATTGTAGACTTATGTACTTGAGATAAGCCGAAAAATATTTGATAATTTATTGTTCACGTTTGATCAACCTTCAAATACAAAATGTTATCTAATGTACTACGAAATATAAAGTTTATCTCCCTTTTTGAGATCGTTATACTATCTGATACGGATTAATTGGCACAATAAAAATTCATCTAATGGTAAAAACCAATATATATTTGTTTAAATTCACTTTTATTACATCATAATGCAGACATTCAAGGAAATCCTAGTAAAATACAAAAGAATTTTAAAGAAGTTGCTAAATATTAACAAAACCGTTTTCCTTTCACGCGACTCTCTAATTGAAAATCAAAGCCGTTGAATATTTTACAATTGTGCTGCTTCGGGGAAAGTTGGCATTAAAGGGTTAATCATGTTAAAACAGTAATTTTATTGTGATGTTTCATGTCGGTCACCTTTTTAGGAAGTATTCACTAGACAGTATGGAAATACGAAACGTACGGTAAAAGTACTGTTCGCTTGTACTGTTAAGACATTAAAAAACCTGTTCGTACATTAAATTGATAGAACTGAATTGTTATAGCAGATTGAAGTTTAATGGTACACGTCGGTGTAACAAATGAATTTACTTTCCATGTACAAAATGTAACAAAACAAAACAATAGTTTGATACATTTAGTTTAGTTTATATTTTTGAAAAATTAAATCGTCAAGGAAATTCGAGTTTTGATTTTTTTTGTATCGTAAACCAATAATAATCAAGTGCAACATTTCCAAATATACTTAATTGCAGAATAGTTATGTAATGTTAATTTTCATAACCGGAATCTTAAGACTTTTATTAGAATTTCACTCTTAATAGATTAAAATTAACGGTACCAATTTTACTGCTGCAGATGCTCATTAAGTCAATTAATGTCTTTTCATATTCAAAAATATAAAACTAAGTACAAACGTTAAAAAGAATATGAATTTAAAGAGGATCAATGTTAAATCAAACCCGGACAAGGGTTAACCTTGAACCATAGTGGCGTTAAGGTTTAAAGATTGACAAACATTGATGAAATAAAAAGTATGTCCTGAAATATAAGGTTCAGAGTTGTCATGCATGTGAATGAGAATGACTTAAATATATTTCATGCTACATATCATGCCAGATAATAAACTGTTTCTTTGTATTATCTTTCGAGATTACCTTTAATTTTTCAGAAAACATTAGACTTTTTTTAGTTAGAGTGGTTAAAGGTAAAATAAAAATAAATCGAATTCCAAGGACAATTCAAACGGGAAGGTCCTTTCTCAAATGGCAAAATCAAGAGCTCAACCACACCAAACGAATGAAAAACGACTGTCATATTACAGACTTGGTAAATGCATTTTCCTATGTAAGACATTTTGGATAAAACCTGGTTTAAAAGTGTGCAATCTAATTTGAAATTTAGTAAATAAATACGTGTGTACTACGCTGATTTCTAGACTCTGATATCAACAACAAAACCTTGACCCTTGTGTTTATTTATCATTGTTTTGTGTTGTACTCGTTATTTTAGTGTCACTGCGTTGTTTACATTTTTCTTTAATAAAAAATCGGATGTATTAGACACCCGGAAAGATTGTTTGTTTTGCAAAGATAAATGTTGAAACCTATTTCAGCCTGTCTGTCAAGTCGTGTTATTTCGGATATTATTCGTGACAGGCTTAAATAAACTGTTAAAGTCACAAACAAAGTAGACATATCTGTTTTGTATGTCCGACATATTCAATTAAGGAAAT
>JAHUZM010000660.1:0-23593 GCA_019925275.1 Mytilus edulis
GGCGAAACGTACTATATTGTCGAGGAAAAAATGTAAAGCTTCAATCATAATAGTGTTTTCGTCACAGAAAAGGGATTTAACAGATTTACAGCAAATAAATTACAATGTGATTTTTCCAAAGATCATTTTATCATTAAATATGGAAACTTTTCTTGATAAGATTGTATGGCAGTTTAATGTAGAGAGTACAGAAAAATCATCATTGTCCAGAGAATTAAAGGACCATAGATGACAGATGAGCAAGTGTATAGATTATACGATGTTTAGTACTTAGACCACGTTTTTGCGTTCCCATGAAACCAAATATTTCATATTAAAAAAGGTTAATGTTCGGACCATGGTTTTATAGCGCTAAACCTCTCAAGTGTATGAAAAGAGGGACAAGAGATACCAGAGTAACAGTCAAACACATAAATCGAAAAAAAAACTGACAACACAATGACCAAAAATGACAGTCAAACAAATAATTACACACGAAATAACATAGAAAACTAAAGACTGAGCAACACGAAACCTATCACAAACTGGGGGGGGGGGGGGGGGAATCTCAAGTGCTCCGAAAGTATAGCCAGATTCTGTTTCACATGTGGCACCCGTCATGTTGCTTATGTTTTGACAAACCCGGGAAATAGTCTAACTCGGTTGGTCAGATTCATGAAAAGGGAAGGGGAATTTAGTTACAACGTAAGAAACATATCCGATATTATCTGTGAAAATATAGTTCCATAACGATCAACCAACTCGTGATTGCGTTCGTAAATTTACGAAGGGATGATTTCAACTTCACTGTTTGGAACACTTGGTTTAAAAGCTTCCTTGTGAGCAGCAACCCTCTACCAATGAAACCATTATAGGAAAAACAAGCGCGGGAATATTGTATCATTTGGGATATATATACTCCGTATGCAGGCGCTGCTGGAATGCTGTTACTTACAAAGGGACAGTTTAAATTTGGGAAGCTGAAATCATCGCGTTTATCTTCAACCGACCCTCATTGTCAATTCTAGATGTAAGTCAAGATATGAGACAGACTTAACTGTATCTGTTGTATTCTTCATCTCTAGTTGGATGTGATAGATGCGTTCAACATAGTCACCAACTTTTGGATTATTTAATGAGAGAACATCATCTATATAGCGGAAAGTAAAGTTAAAGAATATTGTTAACTTCTTATTTTTTATCCTAAGAAGTTCCTGTATGAAGTCAGCCTTATAATAATAAAGAAACAAGTCGACAAGACACAATCGGTCCCATTTGAATTTCGACAGTCTGTTGTAAAACACGTCCCCCAAACGTAACACATATGTTGTCAATCAAGAAATCGAGCATATTGGTAATGTCATGAGATTTTTTTTTGTTTGAATCAGAGTAATTCTTTACAAAGTAGGATTTATCCCTCCCCAAGATAAGATACTTATATGTACGCTTGCCGTTCTTTTTGATGAAACAAAGTAATACCAACTCTTTCAATTTTTCTTAGTTTACACACATTATGTACCGCAAAAAAAAAAACCCTCAATAAGTAATGTTGTAATATCAAAAGAATGTTTTTATAATCTATATCTATTATATTGCCTAAACAATATATAAACTTATCAATAAAACAATATATAATAATTTTCAGAACAGCGTGGACAAGATCATATTTTAACCGACTCATTTTATTAATGGTCTGGGTCTGATAAGGTGAACGTTCGTCTGTGATGCCTTTTCATGTCGTAAATGTTTATCAACATTTAATCTGTGGGATCACCAACACTCTTAATCGAAATAATACGAATAACTAGCAGACGACTAAACCCTGTGTGTTGATATAAATATTGAATAAGTTTAAAACTCTTTATTCTTCTTGTCGTGCACCAGCATCTACTCGACTCTTTTATTCTATTTAAATCCTCATTGTAAGGCCTCTGACAGACTGAGTGAGAGTAAAATCACTGTTATCGATAGCAGTTAACGGTAAATGGTTCAGTATTATTACCAACATAAGTATTGTGATTGTTTACGATGTTATGAAAATGATTCTCAAAGTTTTATACCATTGAAAGTTACCTTGAAAAGAATGATATTTATAAGGTTTTATTGATTATTATAAATTTGAATATTTTAGAATTGTATTAAATGAATCAACAAACAAAGATTTTTGCTTGGAAGAAGCTCAATATTTATACTGCACAATCTAAATATAATCCTTTTCAGTGTTCGTCACACGTTTAATTTCCCCAGCAATCCAAGATACGTTCATTTTTCAATTTAGCAAAGATACATTAAGGACTCTCTTTCATTTAAATCCACAGATATATGTTTACTCACTTAATAATGCAAAGTGTGATGACTATAATGATCGATTCTATTTTGTTACAGTCGAAATACACAAGTATAGCAGAGGGTAAAGTCTGCTTTATATAAGCTTATCAATTTACGACCTGAAAATTAAAAATGAGGGTGGGTTCACTGGTGAATATCCAGGAAAAAGCTGATATTAAACCCAATAGTATTCTTTTTGTCTATAGAAAGGTGATGTACCAACATTCAAGAAACAGCTAGAATGAATTTCATAACAGTGTTGTCGACGGTTAAAACGTTGTTTAGTTGTAATTTGTTTGTCAACGGCTATAATTTTATGCTCACTCAGTCTATCAGAGGCCTTCCAGTGGGGACTGAAATAATCACTTGTTACTCATTTCGATACATAAAATGAAACTTTCTTTTTTACAAAACTTTAGAGGAAATTTAAATATTTGTTATACCATCACTTACAAAAGTGTATTTTTTATAGAACAATAATAAACAATAGGTTTATTCATTGTTAAAAAAAACCTTTTAAGTTGAAGAGGTTAATTTACAAAATAAATATCTTATTAAATAAGAGAACAAATACTTCTACGTTGTGATCATTTAAGATTTTCCATTTCTTCAATGCATATACATATGGGTTTTGTTTGAGATGAGTTCCGGATAATTATCATTTAATTTGTTTGTTTAATACCATAAATCGATTCATTCATTCAGATTTTGTCAGTTTTCTTCAAGTCCAACACAATTTCTCACCAATTTTGTATTAATCTTACAAAACTTACATTCTTGATATGTATTCTTTTGTTGAAGAATGAATGTTGCACCTTTGAGAAGCTTTAAAGAAAATATACTTGCACGCATCACTAACTTTTAAACAACTTTCAAGTAAAGATTACGTTTTATTAATTTACAATAGTAATAAATGATTTAATATATTATAGAATCATTTTAAAACACTTAATAAATCCACGTTATTCTCATCCAAATATCACAAGTTCTTAGTTTAAAAAAAAGTTGGATCCTTTAAGAAACTAGGACAAGATTAGATCAAATTATTAGTGAGTCATTATATTGTTGAAGATATCAACTTCTCCAGATGGAATTGTTGAGTAGAAAATTATTTACATACAAAAAATACTCCTGTCACAATATACCATATTTACATCATAAAATTTACGATTATAAAAAAATATTTACATGGTATAAACTTGTTCAAAACCAATTAAGTCTTTTTGGTTTCACACAATAGACTGAAATTCGTTACTTTCAGAGAGTTCAGATTTTGTGCTTTTGTTTTCCAAACATTTGTACTCATGATCCTTAGACATATCATGTTTTAACAGAAAGTTGTATGGATGTAATTGGTTATCATCTGGTTATTTGTGATGATTTCAGCATTTATCGGCAGGTACTCATGCTCATAAATGTTTGCTTCTTGTATTGGTTGATAAGGATTCAAATACCGATGATTCTCTTTTCGAATACCATTTTGGTCAGCCTTTAAATCTCTGTGATCAATTTTATGTTGTACAAAACTTCTTGGGACTGGCAATCTAGGAGGAACAGAGCCTTGGTTTTGATCTGTAATCTGTAGTTCGTCAATTGCTTCATAACTGTATATTTCTAGTGATTCTTCTGCTGAATGCTGTATTTCGTAATTTTTCTCTCCAGATACGTTTTGTCCAGAACAATATTTGTTCTGAACACCTTTAAGTAACATTCCAATAAAAAACGCCAATACTATCAACCCAACAGAGGAAGCATAGAATACGATCTTGTCGTCATCTTCTTTTCCTGGAGAAGTAAATAAAACATTATCAGCAAAATTATAAGGTGATGTCTGAGTTAACTTTTAAGCAATGTGAAATTAATTTTTGTCTGGAAACAATTCTTACAGATTTACATTTCATCCTTCATTATTAAAGGAAATAAGAAAGGCTGTCCGCATTCATGAAAAATTATTGAATCCATTTGAAAGAATAATTTCAACAGCTATCATTCAAATTTGAACCATATGAGCAGTCCATAAAACTGGCAGCAAATTCTTAATCAGCATCATAATTTTGAAGACCAAGCAATATGACGTTGTTTGTAAGGAAACTTATTTACATGTAGTTGGTCGATGCCACTGCTGGCGGAGATTTATTTTCCCGAGGGTATCACCACCCAGAAGAAAGCACTTTTGTGTTGATTTGAGTTATCATTGATTAGTTCATAATTATAAGTTAACTGTTAACAAAACTTTGAATGTTTTAAATACTAAGGCTAAGTGATTTAGATGATAACACAATGTTGACTGCTGTACCCCTATTTTTTTACCTTTTTACCTATTGTGTCTGTTTGTTTTGTTCACGCATCGGTGACAATATAATGGAATTTGATGCGACTGTCATACAAGTGAGAGGTTTAGTTAGCTATAAAACCAGGTTCAATCCACCATTTTCTACATTTGAAAATGCCTGTACCAAGTCAGGAATATGACAGTTCTTGTCCATTCGTTTTTGATGCGCTTTGTTATTTGATTTTGACATGTGATTATAGACTTTCCGAATTGATTTTCCTCTGAGTTCAGTTTTTTTTGTGATTTTACTTATTTCTATCTCAGGAATAGATTACTTTAGCTGTATTTGGCAAAACTTTTAGGGACTTTTGGTCCACAATGCTCCAGAACTTCTTACTATATTTTGCCTTTTAAACATTTTTTGATTCGAGCGTCCAATATGAGTCTTTTGTAGACGAACTCGCGTCTGGCGTATATATATTTAATCCTGGTATCTATAATGAGTTTATTTAAGTTAAAAGTAAAAGAAAATAACATTGCCTCGGGCATCATCTGTAGGTACAACGAAAGAAGGAAAGAAAGGTGTTTGAAATATTTAGGCCTGTAAGAATTTGCGGAGGATGTGTATCCATAGACACATTATGTTTTTTTTTTAATTCTGATTTGCATCAACAACTTAAATTCATTCGGAATGAATAATTAGGACTTTTTTCTCCAGTTTCATCCATTGCCTGGCATAGTCCTCGACTGGATCCACCAGGTTTGTTTTTTGAAGTCGTGTGTTCAATTGATTGATTTAGGCTCATGATGTTTCGGGCTTTCGGATATCACATTCCGACGAGAAGTGTTATTGACAATTTTTAGGTCACCAGTTTTAACTTGGCCATCCGGATTAATCATGAGCTGGAAACTTGCAATCAGGAAATGTAGAATTCTATATGTTAAAATTTAGACCATGCGCAGTTTCTGATAGTCAAACCCAATATTATTCTTTTTGTCTACCGAGAGGTGTTGTAAGATAGATAAGTATTGTTAGTCCTGTGGCATATCTATACTATTAAGCGAGAAGACCTCATTTTGTGTGTCGCTTCTCTTTCTTCCACCATAAATTAATCATCATGCCTCTGTGTCCTATATGTACCATGCTAGTCATCCATTCTTATGACTATTCGTTTGGGTTATTTTTGGGAGAAAAACGAAAATTAAGGCGTCCAAATATTGCTTCGTCATCAAACCGACTTTCATGTCACTCATGACTTCCGGTCTTAACATTGAGAACCAATCGTATGATAGATAACAAAGATGAAAAATAAACAAGCCAATCAGGCTTTTTGTCCATATGTGGTTTCTTATCGTAAGAACCACTACTATTATATTCGGTTTTAACTTAGACATAATTTTCAAAAGTTCCGGAGTGAAAAACGACAAATTTTGTTTTTGCGTTTTTCTGCATTTAATAATAACGACTTTGAAAAAAAGAGAGGGTTAGAAATATTGTCCGTTTCCGTGTACCTATATGACTTTTGATATCAAAGATACTGAGAAGGGAAAAATAATTATTGAGT
This sequence comes from Mytilus edulis, assembly GCA_019925275.1. Taxonomy (NCBI): domain Eukaryota; kingdom Metazoa; phylum Mollusca; class Bivalvia; order Mytilida; family Mytilidae; genus Mytilus; species Mytilus edulis. Next base: position 6,145 of record JAHUZM010000660.1, read on the forward strand.
TGATAGAGACTCTCCAAATAATATAGCAGTAAAATAAGGGAAATTTTAAACAGAAAAAAAAAAAACGAACATGGAAAAAAAGTGAAAGGTTTAAACTGTTTTAAGTACCTATGAATTTTGATACCTTTTCTCGAATTTCCAGACCAAAACCCAAAAAGCTCTAATGTCCACGATTTCGCGGGTCTGTTCTAGTTTATTTGATAATGAAAAATTTACATAGAAAGGATTGAAACTTTGAAATGTAGTAAACAAGTCATTTGAATTGCAGTTGATGTTTTATCTATGGCCGACCCACGTTATTAGTCTTCCTTCCGTTTCATCGAAAATAACAACCCCCCAAATTTTAAGGTTACATTTAAAGTTAGTCGAGATTTGTAGTTTACAGTTCAGATCATCGTAGCTTCTGGTAAAGTTATATTTTTTTTTTAATTTCTGTGAAAAGTAAAATACAAAAATATGAACTCCAGGGAAAAAAATTCAAATGAAATACCCATAATAAGGGGAAAATAAAAGTTCATATCAAACGAAGGGATAAAAATGTCATATCCCGGACTTTGTAAAAGCATTTTTACTTATGTAGAAAATTATGGATTTAATGTTTTTATAAAAAACTAAATCTCTCACTTGTATAACAGTGATCAAACGATGTGTAAACAAACCAAACCAGATAACAGGTAAAATGTCCAAATTAGAGTTTCCCATCAGTCCCTTATGTTTAATTTTTTATCATACAAAAAATAAATTTTGTAAACAGAAGCCAGAAAAAGCTTTAAGCACAAATGAAAGACAAGAATTCAAAAATTATATTTTAAACCCCAGTTACGGGTATATAAATACGAGTCGTAAATATGTTTTAAAGAAACAAAAGGCATATAGACAAAGCATTTTCAAAAATGAAAGACAAGAATACAAGAATTACAATAACAAAAAATAATGATGAGATGTATAAGTACAAAGCCCCGATATGTATCACGAAACAACAAATGGCATGTTGACGCACATTAGTAACCAAATGTTGCATGGCGTTTTAGCTGAGGTCAAAACCTGAACATTTGGGGGAAATTGGGACACAAAATTTAAGCTTGTACAGTTGAATTTGAATTTTTAAATTAAATGTTGAACAGAATGAATGTGTTCTAAGAATTAAATTAAAGTTAAATTTTAAATTGGAATTTTTTATTAGGTCCAAATCCAAAATTAAATACATTGCATAGATTCAGCATATCATAAAACCCCAAAAGTTTTAGTTTTTGATGAAATAAATAATGTTCAATTTTAGAACTTTAGCCTCAAAAGACTGATATTGCGCAATACTGTGTAATTGAAAAATATTGTATGCACAATACTGTGCAATTGAAGATTTTGCTATTGCGAATTATGTGCAATTGAAAATGTCTTGCATTGACAATATTTTGCAATTGAAGTTTCTTGTATTGCGGAAACTGTGCAATTAAAATTTTTGCTATTACACAATATTAATATAATACTTTTGGACCACGTTTTGGACCAACTTCAAAACTGGGCCACAATCAAAAATTCTAAGTACATTTAGATTCAGAATCAAAGAACCCTAAGTATTCTTTTTTGGTTAAAATAAGTAAGTTTAATTTTGGACCCTTTGGACCTTAATGTGGACTAATTTGAAACATGACCAAAAATTAGAATCTGAATAACACGTTTTGTGGCTTTCAAAGAACCCTAAAAATAATTTTTTTTGATGAAATCAAACAAAGTTGAATTTTTGACCCTTTTGACCCCTAATTCATTGAGACCAAAACTCCCAAAATCAATTTTAAACATTTTAGTGGTATAAACCTTGTGTTAAAATTTCATAGATTTCAATTATTTTATACTAAAGTTATTGTGCAAAAAACAAAAAAAAAATGCTTATTTGGGACCTGTTTTTTTGGCCCCTTATTCCTAAACTGTTGGAACTAAAACTCCCAAATCAATCTAACCTTCCTTTGTGGTCATGACCTTTTCAATGTATGTTAAAATTTTATGATTTTTTTTTTTCTTTTACTAAAGTGTGCGAAAACCCAAAAGTTTCGGACGACGACAACGACGACGACACGCCAAGTCATACCAATTACGACCAAAATTTTGCGATTTTTGCGGTCGTTAAAAAATGAAAAATAAAATGAAATGAAATTTAGAATTATTTAAATGGAAAGCTATAATGAATCTCCAATCCAGGACCAGGAGGTGGTTATTTAGCTTGCCCTTTTAATAAAATTAGTAGTTGTTCAGAGAAAATCGGGTCACCTAAACTCCAAAGTTTTTTAAAAAGAACAAAATTAAAAAAAAAAAAAACATACAAGAGTTAAAAGGTTGGGCTCCTGACCTTTGCAGGGCATAAATTTACATGTCAGCTCTAGACCCAATTAAGGGAAAAGAGGGAAGAAAATGCCAGAGAGAAAGTCGAACTCATAGATTGAAAATAAACTGCAACGCTATATTTAAAAAGATTGAAATCCCACCCGTTAGTGGTTAGGTATATACCCTGAGAAAAAAAAAGAAAAAAAATTACCCGTGTATGCCAACAATGGTTAAAGAATAAACATGTTTATTTCCGATGCAAAGACCATTTGAGTGAATAAAATTTTTACCAAAATATGCAATCCTTAAAAAAACAGTATCGTAACAATATCCTTTTCGAATAAGTCTGTTTGAAGGTTTGAATAGCTTTGGGTGCATGCCCACAAGAATACAATGTTTCATAGAAAAACACACAATGACGGAGCACGTAAGTTTTTATCAAAGAAACAAAAAAGGCATATATAGTAGACAAAGACATTTTAAAAATGAAAGACAGTATGCAAAATTAATAACACGAGGAACAATAAGTAAGAGTGACGTTATTGGATATAACCCCTAAAAAAAGGGAGACTAAACAGTAAAAATAATATCATAAAGACAAATAAAAGAATAAAATAAGAGTATTAAGACGATTGAAAAACCTTCAAGACCATCGTGTATTTTTCGTGAAGGGTTTTACAGAAAATTCATCAACAAAGTTATGATACCTTCAGATGAACTTTAAAAAAAAGGAGAGACGTTTTTGACATTCATTGTTCGTCAACTTTCTGTCAGGGGCCTTTGGGGAAAAATTTTCAGTCTGAGTAGGAGCTCAAAAATGCAAACTTTAATTTACTTCAAACTTTTGGTGTTACCAATTGGGGAAATTTTTTTCAAAGTTCAATCTACAATGTAGGGAAATTTTAACTTAAAAAGGAAAATAATTTTCTTTTTTTTATTTCCCCCCCAAAAAATTTTGGGGGGGGGGCCCCTTTCTTTGTTCCCCCCACCCCCCTCGATGTTTTTTTACGAAAAAAAACCCCAAAAATTTTAAAATTATTTATAATATCTATAACTTTTAATAGTTTAAAAATTTTAAATGATTTCCAAATTTTAAATAAAATAACGTGGTTTTTTTTTATACTTTTTGAAAATTCTTTTATTTAAAATTTTTTTAAAAAATTCGGGGCGGGGAAAAATAAATGAAGACAGAAAAAGATAAAAAATGGATAATCGTAGATTCTTAAAAAAAAGAAACCAGATCGGAAAAACGAAAAAAAAAGATTGTCGTTGCCAAAAAAAAAATTTTAAAAAGTGATACCGATGCTGGAATTTGGATATAAATGTCCGCCCCCCAAATAAACCCCTTTTCAAATGTTGCTATAAATTTCAAAGGGGGGCCGGGCCCCCATTTTGGAAAAATTTTTTTAAAAGCTATTTTATAGTTTTTTTTATCATGGACACGGGAAAAAACAAAAAAAAAAATGAAACCAAAGCAAGTGGGGAAGGGGCCAAAAATATGGCAAAATTTTTCCCAAAAGGGCACTTTGATTTTTTAAAAATTTTTGGGGGGGATTTTCCTTACTTTTTTAAAAAAAAATAAAAGGAAAAATATCCCCAGAGGTTTCATGCTTGCGGGGCTTTTTAATTGAAACATATTTTTAAAATTTTTTAGGTTTGGTCTTCCCCAAAAGACTATTTAAATTTCCAAAGGGTCCAAAATTTCGTCCTTACGCAGATTTTTTTTTATATTCCCCATGAAGCAGAATTTCCCCCAAAGGGGTGTACAAAAAGGGGGAAAAAAAAAAATTACCCCTTTTTTTAAATTTTCCTTTCGGTATTTTTAGGACTGTCCCTTAAAAAAATAGATTTAATGATACTTACTTTAATATTGCTGTAAAATTGAATTAAAATTTTTTCCCAACAGATAAATTGCTTCATATTTAGCCCCTTTTTCCCCGAAATGGGCTACTGAGGTAGTTTTAAAACCAAAATTTAGGGCAAACGCGATGTTTTTAAAAAATTTTTTTATTTTGATAGGAGAGTGGTGTAGCCCCAAAAGAAATTAGTCAACTTTCCCTTTATTGAAGCAACTTTCCCCCCCCGATATGTGTTAAAATTTATACGTTTTTCTGACTAGTCAAAAAAACATTGTTTTTTGAACGAGGAAATGCTTTTTTAAAAGGGTTTCTAAGGAGGGTATGAATCAATCCAAATTTAAAGGGCATTTCTCAAAAATTTTTTCGGTCCCCTCTGGCAAATTTTGGGGGAAAATGACAAAAGTGAGGAACAAAATTTTGATATTTTCCCCCTCAAATAACCACCCCTCATTACCAAAAAAACAAAAAAAAAACAGGGGGGTGCCGAAAAAGGGGGGGGAAAGCGTTCCCCCTTTGGGAGACCTGATTTCACTGGTTTTAGTGGAGAAACGTGTTGTTTTTAAAATTTTTATTTATAATTTTTATGAAAAAACCTTTGGGGTTTTTTGAGTCTTTGTTTACCCTTGGGTTTTTATTGTTTGTCTTGTTTTAAAAGACAACAAAAATATTCATCCCCGTTTTTCCCCTACGGTTTTTGTTGGGGTTCTTTTGAACGGTCACAGTTTTCCCGTATGAAAAAAATTTCCCCTTTTTTAAAAAAATTAAAAAAATAACGTCATTTTTATTTTCAGTATTTGGGGTTTAAAATCCCAAAAATTTTTAAAAAATAAAAAAGGGGTTTCTGCCCTTTTTAAAAAAAATTTTTACCCCCTAAAAGACAATAATGAGGCTTTTGAACTGAAATGGATATATTGAAATACAAAAAACTTTAAAATTCCCCCCCTTTTTCTTTGAATTGACATCAAAAATTTTTTGTACATCAAGTTTGTCTCATAGGACATTTGGGGGGATTGAATGCGGGGCACAGCCCCCCTTCCCCAAAAAATATTCCCCCTTTTTTTTAAAAAAATTTTTTTTTCTTTTTTTCCCCCCTTTGGGTTTTGTGTACTATTTTTTTTTTTGGGCGTTTTTTTTTTAGTCAAGACTTGATAAATTGTCATGGCTATAAAGTTATTATCCTGCCTTTTTTTTTTTTAATTTTCATTTTTTATATAACATAATTTGTGGTTTTTTTGGTGGTTCAATCAAAAAATTTCCCCGAGAGGAATTTTAAAATCGTGAAAAAATTTTTTCCAAAAATTTTCCCCAAAAGCTCAAATTAAGGACCCCCGATTTGAAAAAAAATTTTTGGGATAGGGGCTACATTTTTAAACGTCCGTTCAAAATTTCCCGGGGTTTTTAAAAAAAAAAAAAAAAAATTTTATGAAAAAATTTTAAGGTTATGATAAATCAAAAACGCCCATTTAATTTAAAAAAAATTTTGTTTTTATCTTTTTTTGATTTAAAAGGGAGCGTAACTAGCGAATTTTTATAATTTTGAAAGTGACTTTTTCAAATGGGGAAAGGGGGGAAATAAAATTTTAAAGAGGACCTTTTAAACTCCCCTTCGAGAATGAAAAAACCCGATAAATATGAGAGAAAAAAAAGCGAAAACAAATATAAAATGTTTAAATAAATTGAGCAAGTACATTTTATAGCTTTAAGGAGAAAATCGATCTCGTTGAGATTTTTTGACAATAATTATAAATTTTTGGGGAATTAAATGAGAACATTAACCCCCGGGGAATGTATGTGCTTATAATTCTTTACAAATATATAATACCCATTTTAAGCAAAACGATTTAAAAGGGGAAACTTCATTTAACAGTTTTTATAACATTTTCCCCCTTTTTTTAAAAAGTTAAAGACTTGTTCTCAAAAAAAAAATTGAACGATTGATGATAATTTTTTTTATTTTTTTTTTGTTTTATCATGTTTGAAATATAAGCGCGAAGCAAGAGCAATAATTCATATAGAGGCACGATTTTTATTTTTTTCCCTATTTTTTAAAATTTTTGTGAAAACCCTTTTTGGGCTTTTTTTTTGGGGGTATCGATTCATATGTAACGATGGGGGCCCTTTTTGAAGAATTTTTCTTAAACAATATATATCTGCGTTTTTTAAAAGGGGGAAAATCCATGATATTTGAAAAAAAGAAAACAGGGGACGGCAAATTAATGAATTTCCCCGGGGAATTTCTTCCCAAATTCATTTTAAAAAATTTAAATTTTTAAGGTTTAAACATTTTTAAAATTTGTTTTTGGGAAAAGCCAAATTCTCCCCAAAAAATCATTGAAAAAACCGCTTTTTTTTTTTTTTTTTTTTTTTTTAGAATATAAAAATTTAAAGGGAAAAGAAAATTTAGGGGGAAAACCCCCATAAAAAAAATTACAAAAAACGATAAATAGGGGCTACATTTTAAAAAAAAAAAATAATAGATCAAAAATTGCTATCTAACAAAACCCCCACACTTTATAAAAAAAAGATTGGGTTTTAAATTCCCCAAAGAGACAATCTCAAAAAAAACCCAAAAAAGACCAGAATTTAAAAGCACGGGCCCCCAAAAGGGCCCTACCCCCCCCCTTAACAATGAGCAAAGCCCATACCGCCTGTCAGCTAAAAAAAGGCCCCCCCGAAATGCAATGAAAACAATTCAAAAAAAAAAAAGGGCCCCTTTTTTATATACAAAAAAAAAACGAAAAAAAAATATTAACAATTAACAAACACAACCAATGAATTAAAAACCCCCAAATGGGGGCTGCACAAAAAACAAAAAGTGGCGGGAAACCCCCCTTTAACCCTGGAACATAAAAATAAAAACAATAAAAAAATCATTATAAAGGGTGAATTCATCAGTGGAAAAAATGCAGTGGATTCCCCGGGTACTTGTACACCCCAAAAACAAAAAAAACCCCGGGAAAAATTGAGAGTACTTCGGAAAATGACAGCTAGCCCAAAAACCCCTAACAAAATAGAAAATCATGATCTAAGAATAATATATTAGCATTTATTTTGGGGGGGTTTTTTAATTTTTTTTTAAAAAATTTTTGTTTTTTCTTTGCCAACTACAAGATTTTTTTTAAAAAAAAACCATTTTCATAATTTAATGAATTTTTAAAACTTATTTTTTTTATTACTTGGGGAAATTAAAAATTAACTTTTTGGGATTTTAATTTCTACCCCAAATTTTTTTCTTAATTTTGTAGCTGTAGAAATTTATCCCCCTTATTTTAAATGTAGAATTTGACAAAAGTAACCAAAAAATTTTGATTAAGACAGGATAAATCAAAATTTTTAACCCTTTTTTTACAAAATTTTCAGTTTAATAAAAGATTTTTTAAAAAAACTCATAGCTATTTTCCCCGGCCCCTCAGCTATAAATGTTTGGACATGATTTTTTACTATTTTATTACAGAAAACCCAATGGATTTTCAAAAGGGAAAAATATATTTCCAAAAAATTTTTGGGGAAAAATTTTTAAAAAAAGATGTTTGGGATGTTTCCCCAAGAACAACTCTTTACAGGAGACCAAAAGACAAGAAATTAACAAAAAGGTCAAACGGCCTTTAAAAATTTTGGGAAAACCCCCCCCCCAAGTCTCTATAAAAGGCCCCGAAATGAAAAACAATTCAAACGAGAAAAAAAAAGGCCTTTTTTAAAAAAAAAAAATGAAGAAAAAAAAATTGTACAAAATCGAATAAAATTGAAACAGGGGAAAAATTTTTTTTTTAACACAAGTGTTTTTTTTTGGGGGCCCCCTGGAAACAGGATTCTTACCATTCCCCGGGGGACCCGGGGTCAGCCCCGTTTTTTTTGGGGTTGTGTTGTTTTTTTCTTTAGTTTTCATGTTGTTCAGTGTGCTTTGTTTTTTTTTTTCTTTTTCATTTTTTATCCATGGCGTTTTTCGTTTGTTTTTGAGTTTGATTGCCCCCTTTTGGGTCTTTTGTCCCCCCTTTTTTTCTAAAACGAATCAGTCATTTGTTTTTGAAAAATTTTGGGCATTTTAGTGTAATTTTAAAAAATGATTATTGAAGGGCAAGGAAACGAATTTGATATTTTTTTCACCATTATACATTTTGAAAAAAAATTAATTTATGTGAAGGGTTTTTTTTTTTGTCATGTTTTTTACTGTCTGATTCTTTTTTAGTGTGGGATCTATATTCAAGTTTAAAAATTTTCTTTGAAACAAGGGGTTTTAAAATTTTTCCCTGGTTTTTTTCCCCTTTAAAATTTTTATTTTATTTTTTCCCTTTCCAGATAGTCACATTTTCTGAGGAAAAGTATGTGAAAAATCAACTTTTTTAAAAAATATATAACTTTTTTTTAAGGGGAAAACAAAAAAAGTGAGCTTCTTTTAAAAAATTGTAAAACCCATTTTGGGGGGTTATTGGGGAATTTGTTTGACGTGTTCTAAACCCCAATAATATAAACGATTGATGATACTTTTTTTATTGTATTTTTTTTTCACGGGTTTTAAAAAAACAGCATGCAAAACCCTAAACAGAAAATTTAAAAAGGGTATTTTTAGTTTAAATCTACGGTTGTTAATATTTCCTTTTTTCTAATTTTTGGAAGACGAAGTTTTTTCCCCAAAGATTATGAAAAATAGATTTTTCAACGTTTTTTTTTAAAAAAAATTTTGAGAATTAAAAACAAAAATTTGCGTTTTTTTTTTTTTTTTTTTCGGTCAATGGGGGTTCAATAACATTTTGTTCCGACCCCTTTTTTTAAAATTTCCCCAGGTTTATTCCTAAATGTGCCCCTTTGGATTTTAAAATTTTGGATGGACTTAGACTTTCTCCAGACATGTCTCATAATGTGAAGCGAAGATCTTTGAACAAACTAATTATCACGTAAAAGGGAAACCGTCTTTAAAAAAATTTTAAAATAATAATAAAAATTATTATTAAAAATTTTTAAATATTTTTTGTAAATCACAATATATAAAAACCCCAAAATTTTAAAATTTTTTTAAAATTTTTGGGTACTTTTTTTTGGGGCCCCAAAAAAAGTTGTTATAAAAATTTTTTTTTCTTTTAAAAAGGGGGCAAAAAAATTTGAAATGAGCTTTTTTTAAAAAATGTTTAAAACGAAATTTAAATTGCAATTACAATTTTTTCAAAAAAAAAAAAGGGAAAAACGTTAAAAAAATTTGAAAAAATAGTGTTCACATTTTACAAGAAAGGGGAAAATTTTTTTTAAGTCACAAGGGGGGTCACATCACATTCATTAAATTTTAAATTTCCCAGTTTTGGGGGATGTGGTGAAAATTCCCCGGATGTATGCATTTTTTTCATCAAAATTCCCCCTTTTTAAAAAAGGCCCCAAAATTTTGTAAAATTTTTCCAAAAAAGAATCAAAATTCTATCTGTTGATATTTTGTATCAATTAAAAGTCCTTTTATTTTGAAACGATGAAGAAAAACTGAAAAACCCCAATTTTAAAAAAGGAAAATAGTCTTGTTTTTCAAAAAAAGAAAAATTTTTTGAACAAAAGGGACTTAAAACTTTTTTTAAAACTTTTTTTGTTTTTTTCGCTGTTCAAAACGTTATATTGTAAAAAAGAAGAATTTTTTAAAAACCCCCCCTGGGAAAAAACAATTTTTAAGTTACACAAGGAAAAAAAAAAAAAAAACTGCAAGAAAAAAAAGAGAAAAAAAAAACCCCCCCAAAAAAATGAGCAAATAAAACACTTTCAAAAGTTACTGAAAAATTAAAAGTTAAAACAACACAACATTTTAAAAATCAATTTGAATTATTATCAGGGCCTGAAAAAGGTTTTAAAAAAATGGGGGGTGACTTGCCCAAAAAAATCTATCGAGTAAAGTCGGTGTTTGGTTTATAGTCAAGTAAAAAATTGAAAAAGTAAATTTTGGTTTTTAAAATAACTAAGTGGGAAATTTTTTTTTTAAAGTCTTTTCTAAGTTTAGTTTTACTAAAAAAAATGGTTTTTTGTGACAATTTTGAATGTACATTTAGTACATTATTTCAATTTTTGACTTTTTAAAAAAAAAATTTTAAAAAAATTTTTTTACAAAACAATTTGTTTTTAATTCCCCCGGGTTTTCTTTTTAAATTACCCCAATATTTTTTTTTTATGTTTGGGGTACCTACCAATTTTTGATTAAATACTTGAGGGAAGTTTTGTCCCCCCTCAAAAAATTTTTAAAAATTATCCCCTCATTTTCATCGTTGGGGAAAAAAATTGTGAGCTCTTTTCTTATGTAATATTACTTGGTTTTTAAAACAACTTTTGTTTGTTCCAAATTTAGTTTTTTATGACAGAATTTTTTTAAAAAAAGGGGGGGAAAGTACCAAAGGGGGAATTTAAAAAAATAAAAAAAAAGACAACCCATGGCTAAAAATGAAAAAGAAAAAAAAGAAAAAAAAAAGACACACGACCCAACAATTCTTTATAGTTTAGAATGGGGAAAAAAAAAGGGTTTTTTTAAAAATTTTTTTTTTTGCGACACGGGCGAGCCTTTTGGGGGTTAATTTGGTTATTAAGATAATAAAAAAAAAAAAAACATATTTGTTTCAAAAATTTTAATCACGAACGGGTTGTTTTTTCCCTGTTCATACCCCCTTTGTGTAAACCTTTTAAAATTTTTTTCCCCAAATATGAGGGCTGTAAAAAAAAACCCCAAAAAAAATTTTTAAATAGAACCTTTTTTTTCTTATTTTTGTTGTTATCGGGTAGCAAATAAAATGAAAAAATTTACAAAAAAGGGATAAAAAACAAAAAGGGGGTTTTTTAAAAAATTTTCCCCCCGAGTTCGAATTGGTTCAAAATTTTTTTTTTTTTTATCTAAAATTTTAAAAGATAATTTTTAAAATTTTCCCTTGAACCTAACAACGACACTGTGATTTTAAAAAAAAAATAAAATTTTTTTTTTTTAAACCCAGATCCGTAACCCCTTTTTGTCATACATTTTAATTTTTTTTCCCCAAAACTGCAGCCCCCGGGCCCTAAATAACACCCCAAAAAAAAAAAAACCCCCAACAGGGATTCGATTTTAATATTTTTTTTAAACGTAGATATCTTTTTTTTTAAAAGAGTTTTCAACTTTTTGTCGAATCACACCCCCTTTTTGGTTTAAATTTTAAATATCCATATATACAAACCCCTTCCCCCAAAAAGGGCATTATGAAAAATTTAATTTTTTTTAATGAGTATGTGGGGAAAAATTTTTCCCCCAAAAATTTTTGATTTAAAATGTTGTTTTTTTGGGGGAAATTTTTCAATTAAAAAAAATTTAGACCCAAATTTTTGGGGGAAAAAATTTTAAATTCCAAAACCCAAAAAAAAGTTTCTATAAATGCCCTACGAAATAAGTTGCGAAAAAAAAGGGAATTTCCCTACATTGAAACCCCTTTTGGGGCCCCCTTTGTTGTTTTTTATTTGGGGGGTTTTTGTTTTTTTTTACACATTCCCTTTTTCCTTTTTCAATTTTTTATTCCCCAAAGTTATAAAGGGGTAAAGGGTTTAAAAAAAAATTTTTAAAAAGTAACCCCTCTCATCACACCCCCCTTAGTATATTAGCATATTTCCCTTTTTTGTTTGAAAAAAGGGGGTGTTTTTAAAATTAAAAAAAGAGATTTATATCGACCTTTAAATTAAAAGGAAAAATTTTGACAAGATTGTGTTGAAGTGAAAATTTTAAAAAGGGGGAAAAAATCTAAACTTTCAACCGAATAAAAATTTCCCCCCAAAAGTACGTAATTTTTTCTATAACATTAAAGAATTTTTAATTTCCCAACAAATTTTTTGTTTTTTTAAAAAAAATTTAAAGAAAGTTTTTTGGGTTTAATTTAAGAAACACTAAAAATTTAAGTAACAAAAATTTATTAGGCCGAGTGAAAAAATTATGGGGGTTTTTTTTTTTTATTTTTTGGAAACCCAAAACATAGGGGTTTGAAAAAGAGGTTAACCAAGCAAAAGTTGTAAAGATATTAACTATATATGGTTTTTTTGGGGGTGTAGGGCCCTTGACTGTTTTTAAAAAGTATGCTTTCATTTTACTGACTTTTGTGATTTTAAAATGAATCAACACTTTTTTTGCCGATGACACTTCTAAATTTGTTAAAGGGAAAAGGGGAAAAATCGTTTCATAGTAGCGATTTTTCTTTATGAAACAGGGGGGTTTTATAGTCTGTGTATAAAAAACCGCACGGGGATGTATCACAATCAAAATATATAAAAGGGCGAAAAATTCAACGAAAAAAAATCTAAAACGTTAAAAACATTTGAAGCAATTTTTTTAAAAACCAGTACAAAATTTAAAAAACCCTTTTAAAACCTACACTAGTGGGCCCTTTTGTTATTTTTATCAAGGGGTTTGAAAAAAAAAAAAATCATTACACCCCCCAAAAAAATTTTTTAATTTAGCCCGCGCGTTTGTTTTAAATAAAAATTAGTGACGCCAAAAATTTTTAAAAAGGCCAAAATAAATACGAATTTAAGAGCATGAGTACCAAATTCCTAAAATTTTTTCCAAATAAGTAATTTGGGGAATCTTTTCCCCGAGGTAGGAAACCCTTTGTATTTAAAAAATTTTTTTTTTTTAAAAGTTATGGAAAAGGTACCCGATAAAAATTTTTTTATATCATACGATATTTTTTAAAATCAATTGTAAAATGCAGACATTCCTAGGGAAAAAAAATTTTTTTTTGGCAAAAAAAATTTAAAAGATTAAAATTTTTTAAAATTATTGTTCAAAATAAACAACAATTGAACCCCCCCAAAACATTAAAAGTTAGTTTTTAAAACTAAATTTATGTCCCCTGTAAAATTTTTGTGCTGGTTTTTTTTTTTTTTTAAAAAAAAAAAAAACAAAAAGTATTAGTTTTTTAAACAATTTCGATAATTTTAAAAATATAGCGGTGTTTTTTTTTTTCAATATCAGATTAAATTAGACTTTGTACCCCTATTTTTACAATTTTTAAAATATTTTGTTGTTTTGTTTCCCCCTATTGTAAATATGACAGGAAATTTTTGAGACTGATACACGGAGAGGTTTTTAAACCATAAAACAAATTAATCCCCCATTTTTTTATTAAAAAACAAGTAAAAAAAAACAGGTTTTTCCCTTGTTTTTGGGGTGTTTTATATTTGATTTTTCCCTTTGTTTAAGGGGCTTTTGTTTAATTTTTCCCCCAAATTTTTACTTTTTTTATTTTAATCTTAGAATTTTTATGTGAAAAGCCCTTTAAGACCATTGCTTAAATTTACATTGGGTTTTTGGGAAAATTTTCAAATTCTAAAATTTTTTTTTGGGGTTTCCAAAAATTTTCAAATAAGGGTTTAATAAACCCAAAAATAATCAAATAGCAAGTATCAAAAGAAAGTTCCCCCTATAACATTTTGAAATTAAAAAAGAAGATCGAAATAAAATATACCGAATGCCGAACGCACGTATGGGAGACTTTTTTATTGTAAAATGAAAAAAAATTTTTACAAGAAAGAATATACGTCCCCCTTAGTTGATTCGACAAAAAATTTTTTTTTATTTTGAATCTTCTTTTTTTTTAAAAAATTAGACCCCTTTGGGGTTTTTTTTTTTTGAAAGGTTTGCCATAGTAATGTTTTTTTTTCCTATTAGTGTGGTTTCGCTGTGAGAAAAGGGGTCCGTGTTTTTAAAGGCCCCTTTTTTTACTATATGGTTAGTTTTAAAAAAATTATTTTTTGGAAAATTTTTCATTCGAACTTTAAAAAACTTATTTTCTTAATCTTTATAAATTTCCCCCCTTTTAAATAAAATGTTTCCCCCCCTCAAAAAAAAAACTAAATTTGTAAATAAGAAAAAATATATACCCCTTTTTACTCAAATGGCATTTACCTTTTTTTTTTTTTGTTAAAGGGCCCTCTTGTTTAAATTGGGGCTGTCCATAGGCTTACTGAAAACATGTCTTTTAAAAAAAAAAAAAAAAATGTACTGAAAAAAAAATTTTAAATTATATCTGTAGTCCAATGTGAAATTTTTGATTTAAAAAAAAAAGGGGGGCTTGCCCCCCAAGAAAAAAAAGTTTTCGCATCCCGTCAAAACCAAATTTTTTTTTCTTTTTTTTTGCATTTTTACTAGGGCCCCCCCCCTTCCCCCAAAATGAAAATTTTTCCCCTTTCCCCCGGGGTTTCCCAAAAAATGCAAAAATTTTTTTTAAAGGGCTTTAAATTTTGTTTCAATTAACATAAATAAAAAAAGAAAAAATTTAGTTCAGAAAAAAATTTTAGAAAAAAAATATTTTGGTTCCCCCCCTTTTTTGACATGACCGGAAAATTTGGGGTTGTAAAAAAAAAACTGGGGATTTTTAAAATAAAACATTCTTAAAAAAAATTCATTTACTTAGTTTCATTTTAATAGCCCCCTTTGAACATTAAAAAAGCCTTATAAGAAATGTTTGGGGTTTTAAAAAAAAAAACCCCCCCAATAAAAAAAAAACCCTTTTTTAAAAAGGGAAAAATTTTAAAGTCAGTCTATAAAAGATCGGAAATTCATTTTTTATTTTTTGAATGTTTTCCCCCTTTTTTGGATATGTGGAGCTAGAAGAGTATTTTATTTTTTTTTTTTATTTTTTTCCCCCCCTTTTTAAAAGAACCCCCCCTAGTTTACCCCCCCCCTTTTTTTTTAATTTAAATTACCCAAAAAGGGTTTGTTTTTAAAAAAAAATTGAAAAAACCCAAAAAATTTTTAAAATTGAAAATTTGTAAATAAACTATTGGACCAAGAAAGCCCCTCCCTTTCCCCCTTTTTTTACAAAATTTCCTTTATAATGTTTTAAAAAAATTTCAGGGTTTTTTGATGTACTTGACCACCAATGATAAAAAATTTTTAAATAAATTAAAAAAAAAAAAAATGAATATAAGTTGGGTTTTTGGAAACTTTTTGATTATTTTCACACCAAAACCAAACCCCTTTTCCCGAGGGATAGTTTTAGAAAAATTTTTTTTTTTAAAAAAATTTTTTAAACCCCCAAAAATTTGGGGAAATTTTCCCAATTCCCCTGAGTGGGGGGAGAATAAAAAGGAAGTAAAAACCCCCGGGAAAAATGAACATTTTTAAAAAATCTTTTCCCCAAAAAATTCATTTACATTTTCTCCCCAAAGTAACAATTGACCCCTGAAAATAAAAACCCCCAAAGAAAAAAATTATTTTGAAAGTGCTGTTCTTAATTTGCTCAAATTTTTCAATAAACTGTGAAACTAAAATTTGCTTATAAGAAGAAGATTTCATTGAAAAAAAAATTTTTCCCTATGTTCTTTTTAAAAAAAATTAATGAAATGAATCCCCTCAAAATCTCAATTTGCCTAAACGGGTTGTGTTTTATATCTTTTAAATACTTTTAAAATGGTGTTAGTATGAAAAGCAAAATTATTAATAATTTCATTTTTTTCGTGTATTGATCCCCCATGATTTTTTTTCTTAAAAAAAGTTCTTAAATCATGATGTTTTATCATTCTGGGAAACAAAAGCCCACATGAGTACTTTTTGCAGTGAAATATGAAAAAAACCCCTATGCAGGTTGCAGTTTGTAATTGACGGCCCCAATAGGCTTCATGCAAAACAGTGATTTTGAAAAAAAAAAAATAAAAAATGAAACATAGAAAAAAAATTTTTATGTTCATTTCATGTATGTATAATGTGAAAAATTTTGATTTAATCGAGTTGTAATACAAGCGGGGACCAAAAAATTTTTTTAGTATCATTTTTAATAAAAAATTTTTTTAAAAACGATACAGTTTTTTATTTTTTCATAAGAAATGTTCGCGTATTTAACAATCGGTTATTAGTCAAACACAAAAAGGAAAAAGTTGAAATTTAAAAAAAACTCTTTCCCCCCCAAGACAACGTAAAACAAAAAAACAAAAGAAAATTCTTTTTAAAAAAAAAAACCCAAAAAAAAAAATTTATATTTTTAAAAAAAAAGGGAAAAAAAGAATTACAGAAACCTGACTTGGGACGGGACATCATAAACAAAGTGGGGGGGTACGGAAAAGTTAGTTAGCGGTTAAAATGTGTTAAAA
Source organism: Mytilus edulis (assembly GCA_019925275.1). NCBI lineage: Eukaryota > Metazoa > Mollusca > Bivalvia > Mytilida > Mytilidae > Mytilus > Mytilus edulis. Next base: position 22,383 of record JAHUZM010000660.1, read on the forward strand.
AAAATAGCTGAAAGTTTGTTAAAACTTTTAACTATCAAGGTAAAACAACTTTTTTTAAAAAATAATTCAGAAAACGTTAATTTTGCTACAGTTACGGGAAAATTTTTGTAATAATGGTCCTAAAACTTTAAAACCCCGGGATGACTAAGTTTGTAAATTTTTGTTTGCAGTTTTTTTGCATGCAAGTGGTGTCATTGTATTATTAAAATTTTAAAAAAATATAGCATTATATTAGGAAAAATATGCTTCAAAATTTTTTTTATTAAAAAAAAAAATCTTATGTATAAGACAAATTGCATTGATATAATAAAATATACCCGTATCTTTGATTATAGGTGTTTTGGCTTAGAAACAATTAAATTAATTCCAAAATTTTTTTTCCCCTGAATTTGATACTATTTTTTAAAAGAATGTGTTCCTAAAAAAAGATAAATCAAGTATTTTGTTTATTTATTCAAAAATTCAGTTTTCTCGTTTAAATACCCTTTTGTTATTACATAAAAAAATTCATGGGAAAAATTTTTCACCAGACGTATGGCGTGTTAAAAGGGACCCCCCTTTTTTTAAAAAAAAAGGGCATTTTTTATACCGGAAAAATTTTTTTTTTAAAAGGGAACATTCGTCTAAATTTCACAATGCAAAAAGTTTTTTATAAAAAAAAATCGTCGTTGTTTAAAATAATTTTTTATCAAAAAGTTTTCCAAGGGGGGGATAAATAAATATGACATTCCAAAGGGTAATTTTTCAGTGGGACTAATAATTTTTTTATTGGCCCCCTTTTCTTTTTGCTCAAATTTTTTGTGTCTCAAGGGGCTGGTTCAAAAACCCTTTAAAAAATTTTTTGCATGAATACTAAAAAAACTTAAATTGTATCCCTAAAAATTTCAAATTTTCAATTTATATAATCAATTTGGTTTTTGTCCGATTCAAAAAATTTTGGCCCCCCTTTTAAAAAGGGGTTTTTAAAAAAAGGACGAAAGATACCAAAAAAGGGGGGGTCAAAAACAAAATCGAAATAACTGAAACGCCCTGGCAAAAAAAAAAAAAAAGAAAAGACAAATATAGTACAAACACAAAAAAGAAAATAAACAATAAGCATAGCGAAACCCCCAAAAAATAGGGGGGATTCAGGGGTTTCCCGGGAAGGGGGAAAACCGGGCTGTGGCCCCCCCCCCGGGTTTTTTTTGTGATAACAAAAACTGGAAAAAAGA
>JAHUZM010000661.1:0-23472 GCA_019925275.1 Mytilus edulis
TAGACAAAAAATTGTTTGAAGAACTCAAATTCATGTCGGTTCAAAATGTATGGGCAGTACTAGTTGATGATGACGCAAATTTTCTAATTGTATGTTCCTCTCTTGGAGACGGAAAAAGTCAATGTCATAAAATGACCCAGAATCTCAAAGAAAAAGACATAACATCTGAGCAATTTATGATCGACCTTAACACACCTCCGTTAAGCATAAAATGCAGATTATCAGACGAAATAGGAATTGTGATTGCAGCACCATATATAAAGTCGTTCACCAATCGCAAAGATTCCAAAACTATATACAGATTACAAATGGGAAGTCTGGATGAGTTTATGTATTCTAGCAATACTGTATACCAATTGGGTTATAATGAAAACTTGAACCGCTCACAGATGACGTATATTGCCGGTTTCGTGCATGAACAATTTGTTTATTTTTTGTATAATGTTTATTCGAACGATAAATTTATTGAAGCAAAGCTAGGTAAAATGTGTGCATCCCATCACACATACTCAAGTACTGGTTTTCGTACTTCTTATGAAGATATTCCTCTTGTGTGTAACCATGATAACGTAAACTACACAAAGATCGAAGATGGATTGGTACTGAATGGAACAATTATTGCATCTTTCAGTTATATGGAATCAAGCGTTATTTGTTCTTTTAGCATTAAAGAACTAGCGACACGTTTCCTAGATTCGCGGATGAATATTTTACGTTGTAATCAGAAAACAGGATGGAAAAATCGTAGCTTCAAACCGGATCCTTTTATAGCATGGCAGCCAAACACGTGTATTCATTTGAACAACCAGACCTGTGTTGAACCGATGGTAGGTTTATGTTAGACATGACAAATGAAAGCATCTACCTGTTAATTTAGTATTATAAATAATGACTTTATATACATTGTTTTCAAATGTTTGGTCTTTGACATCAGAATACACCATTCCAAAGCCGCATTGCTTTAAAGTATTTTTAAGAATCTGCATTTTTCTTTCATTCAAACTGATTGTGTGATTTGTTCATGTGCCTTATCTCCTTTATTATTACGAATTATTATATAAAGGACATATAGGTTCTGTGATAACGTCTTTCAAATTACCTACATTGAAATATAACGACGACATAATTTTTTGCTTCTGAAATTGAAATAAAAACACTTTGTTGTCACGTCAACAGTACAAGACTTTGGCTCTAGGTATGAATATTCATGTCTGCATTGTATATTCTGTTAGCTACAATGATTTTATCAATTTTCATTTGCAATAATGCCCTTCTTATCCTTGTCACATGGACGGAACCCCTAGCTCATATCGGTATTATGTTACTACTGCTCGCATTTCGACAGGTCCATGTAGACATTAACATTGACTAAGGCTATTAAAACTCTTACTTTCACGTTCATTGTTATAAACAAAAACTAGCAGATACTTTGTTGTTTCCAATGACCCAACTATCAATTGCACATTAGAAATTAAACCCACATATTCTTATAATTGGACTATTTGAGGTTTCGCCACAAATACACTACTTGGTGTTGACACAATCGAAAAAAAATAATATTGTGTCATATATTGTAGGTTTGTAATGTGATCAAAGGAGATTTCTGCAACACTGTTCTATACTATACAATTGAGGGAGTCGATCCAATTGTCTCAAGTGCAGTTTACAACCCAACAAGGAGAGTTCTACGTCATCTCGCTAAAGTAGATTCAAATGACAGGGTGCTGATTGCAGCAACAAATTCTGGACATATTATTAAGGTAACACTTTTTTACTATTATTATTTATATTTCGTCTGACTAGTTTAAATTTAAGTAGTTAATCAAAACTTTAGCTGGGACTATTATAGTATAATATTCCCAGAGTTTAGCAATTTAAATCTTTGCGAAATTTTTATAATTCCTATTTGTTGGTCATTTCGTGCTTGAAAAAATATCGAAAAATATTTAATACACGCAAACTCTTAACATCTGTTTAACTTGCATTACATAGATACAGAACTTTTAAAAGAATAATGATCTGATTTATCTAATTATGCATTCAATGTGTAATCTTAATATAAAAACAAACAAGAAGAAACAAAAAAGAAAAGAACAAATATAAGTCATTTTTAAACTTGTATGTGACAGGTATCGATATACAGATTTATTTTTATTTTCTTCATACTCCCAAAATTCATTTTTAGAAAATGTGTCATGGACAAAAAGATCTAGGTTTTTCCTCGAATAAACAATTAATGTTAATTTTCTCATTTCCTCTATCATGATTGTTATCGTCTTATTATAGAATGGATCTTCATCAAATTACTTCACATTCAGACAAACAAAGAATGTATATCAGTTATTGTTTCAAGTTTCTTATAAGTGTATACTACGTACATATCTAGAATTTGAATTGTTCAATCGATATATGGTGCTTTGAACTTCATTAGGTTTATGACATGACGTACAGATTTAGTTTTCTTTTCTATTGATCAAAGTACCAATCAAAGTACCTTTGATTTTCTTGTTGAAAATAATAATTATTTGACAAAATAAAAGACCAATCGAAATCAGTTGGATTCCCTCTTAGCTTATTAACACTCTTGAAAAAAATATCTAATTAAAAATTTTAAACTTCATTCCAACATTTAACTTATATATATGTAAAGCTAAAAATATTTATATTTTTACTTTTATATTAACATTTATTCACAACTAGAAAAAATATAACTTCTTCACCTTTGACGATTTTTCACACATGTTACATGTAAATAATCAGTTATTTTCTTTATTATTATGTATGCATGTTTCTATCATCAGGAGTCATTATCATAAGCTCAATCTGAACATGTTAATTTAAAAACAAATGTGATCGGCATTCCATTTGTTCCAAAGGAAACAAAAACAACAAACAATTTATTTCTATATTTTCTACCATTTTTCAGAGTTTTACATATTATCTATAATAAATGTTAATCGCATTTCCATTTATTTATGAAATCATATTTGTTTTCAACATGCACATTTATTTACAGTTGAACATTAGTTCCTCTTACTCCTATACAGTAGACGTAGAATATGAAATAACAGGATCGCACAACATTATCGACTTACAGACTCGAAATGGAACAATCTACATTTTTACAGATACAGAGGTATATTTTAACATGTAAACTTAATGATGTAACAATAAACCCATTGAAAAGACCATAAACGAGTACAGGCACTTAGTTCTGTTATATATGAATAATAAAAAAATATGTATTACCGTCTTATTAAAAATTATCTTTAAAAAAAGGAGGCAAACATCCTTAAAGTAGAGTTTTATGCCCAAAGGTTATTACAATGATGAATTTATTAATTGATCTATTTACACTTCTTTCGTCACTCTAAGAACTGACAATCCTAGTCGATTAAGATAAATGTCAAGCGCACAAGCAAACAACAACATAGTATTGCTTATTAGTTGACCGAAACATAAATGTATTGGGTGAAGGTTTGATTATCATTTATTCTCCTTTTTCTTTTTAGTTACAGAGAATAGCTGTGGATGACTGGTTCTTTGACAACGATTGCAGCATTCAACAAGCTTCGATATATATATGTACAATAGCTTTACTATACATAAGAAGTGTCCTTGGGGAATTTTTTTGAGCGGGTTTGTGGAATATTACCTAGTAAAACAAGCTTCTAATGAAGATACTTGTTGATGTTTCTATTGAAATGTGCCTGTTATTATAGATAAGTTTATAACACTTGCGCTACGGATATCACTTGTTGTGGTATTATTAAAAAAAAATATGGAAATTTCCAGGTAAGAATAACCAAATACAGTGTTCAATATTCATACGGTAAAAAGCGAATACAATCCAGTGGTTTGGTATATCTGTTCCGATTAGCCAAATATATGTGTGTGTGCTATGTTTATCTAATTACTCTAAATAGAATTTTCGTAAAAGTAGTTTGTTATACAGATCGACAAAGTATATTACCTGGACTGGATTCCTGGACTCAACTAACCTGGACAGTTGGTTGGACTAAACTGGACTTGCATGGTATTTTTAATGATTAACATTCACGTATTTTTAGCTCACCTGGCCCAAAGGGCCAAGTGAGCTTTTCCCATCACTTGGCGTCCGGCGTCCGGCGTCCGTCGTCTGTCGTCCGTCGTCGTCCGGCGTCGTTAACTTTTACAAAAATCTTCTCCTCTGAAACTACTGGGCCAAATTACACCACACTTGGCCAAAATCATCATTGGGGTATCTAGTTTAAAAAATGTGTCCGGTGACCCGGCCAACCATTCAAGATGGCCGCCATGGCTAAAAATAGAACATAGGGGTAAAATGCAGTTTTTGGCTTATAACTCAAAAACCAAAGCATTTAGAGCAAATCTGACAAGGGGTAAAATTGTGTAACAGGTCAAGATCTATCTGCCCTAAAATTTTCAGATAAATCGGATAACCTGTTGTTGGGTTGCTGCCCCTGAATTAGTAATTTTAAGGAAATTTTGCTGTTTTTGGTTATTATCTTGAATATTATTATAGATAGAGATAAACTGTAAACAGCTATAACGTTCAGCAAAGTAAAATTTACAAATAAGTCAACATGACCGAAATGGTCAGTTGACCCCTTTAGGAGTTATTGCCCTTTATAGTCAATTTTTAACCATTTTTCGTAAATCTTAGTAATCTTTTACAAAAATCTTCTCTGAAACTACTTGGCCAAATCAATCCAAACTTGGCCACAACCATCTTTGGGGTATGTAGTTTGAAAAATGTGTCCAGTGACCCAGCCATCCAATCAAGATGGCCGCCATGGCTAAAAATAGAACCTTGGGTAAAATGCAGTTTTTGGCTTATAACTCAAAAACCAAAGCATTTAGAGTAAATCTGACTTGAGGTAAAGGAGTAAGTTCGGTAAGGGCCATATTTGGTCCCAATTATAAAGTTGATAGTTAGAAGACAATAATTGTTTTAAGTTGCCTTAAAGACATGTGAGAAAGTTTATCCAAACTGTTTTTGTCAAAGTTTAATTCTAACACGTTGATTTTTACATCCCAAAAAGGTCAAGATAAGGGATTTTGGTGAAATTTGACAAAATCAGCTGTATTTCAACCAAATAAAGGACCAGGAAACACAGAGCGCAGGCGTCGACAAGCTTAATATTCTAATAAGACATGTGAAATGTCTTCACAAACATTATTTTAAAAGATCTTTATTGTCGACGTATGCGCTCTATGTTTCCTGTCCAATAATCTATGGAAATTTACCGATTTCCAATGATTTTTTCGTGAAAAATCAATATGAGTACAACTTGTGACGTCATAATGAAACGCAGAAACGTAAAATTTCAACAAAATGGCTTATATCCTATCTAGTCAATGTATTAGCTATAATTTATCGTGATATTGGTAAATAAATCTGAATTTGCAATTTACGCTAAAAAAGGGGGCCATTTTAGGACCTTATCGAACATACACCTTTGTTTTATCAGGTCAAGATCTACCTGCCCTGAAATTTTCAGATGAATTGGACAACCCGGTTTTGGGTTGCTGCCCCAGAATAAGTAATTTTAATGAAATTTTGCTGTTTTTGGTTATTATCTTGAATATTATTATAGATAGAGATAAACTGTAAACAGCAATAATGTTCAGCAAAAAAAGATTTACAAATAAGTCAACATGACCGAAATGGTCAATTGACCCCTTTAGGAGTTATTGCCCTTAATAGTCAATTTTTAACCATTTTCGTAAATCTTAGTAATCTTTTACATCTTCTCCTCTGAAACTACTTGGCCAAATTACACCAAACTTGGCCAAAATCATCATTGGGGTATCTTGTTTAAAAAATGTGTCCGGTGACCCGGCCAACCATCCAAGATGGCCGCCATGGCTAAAAATAGAACATAGGGGTAAAATGCAGATTTGGGCTTATAACTCAAAAACCAAAGCATTTAGAGCAAATCTGACAAGGGGTAAAATTGTGTAACAGGTCAAGATCTATCTGCCTTGAAATTTGTAAACAGCAATAATGTTCAGCTAAATAAGATCTAGAAATAAGTCAACATGACCAAAATCGTCAGTTGACCCCTTAAGGAGTTGTTGCCCATTTTATTCAATTTTTAACAATTTTCACTAATTTGGTAAATTTTTGTAAATTTTTACAAAATATTTTTCACTGCTTCTAAAGGTCCAAGTTTATTATAGATAGAGAAAATTCTAAGTACCAAGAATGTTCAGTAAAGTAAGATCTACAAACACATCACTATCAGCAAAACACAATTTTGTCATGAATCCATCTGTGTCCTTTGTTTAATATGCACATAGACCAAGGTGAGCGACACAGGCTCTTTAGAGCCTCTAGTTGTAATTGTTTATATATTATCTTCTTGCTTATTTACAACTTTTTTGTTAATATTATCATTTTAGTTTATAATCATGTCTAAATAATAAATTGTATTAATTAACAATAGAACCATACTTTAAATTTTAAATATATACACTAAAACAAAAATAACTTGGTGATTAAAATTAAAACTCAAATGAAGTGTAATATTTGATGTCATCAGGAGTGTTGTGGTCTTCCTTTTGAATACACCAAGTGCTGTAAATAACCTTTTTATTCAAAGATTAAAAAAAACACCATTTCATTCATTTAAAACCAGTTTCTCTCACTTAATCTTCCATCATCATATCTAAAAATATTAGATTTCGTATTCTTATTTCATTTTATATCCACCGTTTACGTGATATCGCATAGCTTGCTCGTCAGGAAATTGTGCCCGATGTGGGAAATGTATTCAGTGGACTTTAATAGACTATAACATGTACATTTGAAACCAGCTAAGCTTGTCCATCTAGTTCAAGATGAGTTTATTTCTCTTTTGTTCGTCCAAATTAAGCGATCTTACAACACGAAATAGAAATTAAAACAAAAATTAATACCAATGCAGAAATAACATTCATTCAGTTCGTACTTCATTGTACTGGAACGAAATGCTTACTTGATCTATAACTTATCATGGTGTAAAGTTATCAAAGGTACAAGGATTATAATTTAATACGTTAGACGTGACGCTCAGATTAAAATAGTTATAAAGCCAAACAAATTTGAAGAGCATTGAGGACCCAAAATTCCAAAAAAAGTTGTGCCAAATACGGCTAATAAGGTAATGTATTCCTGAGATAAGAAAAAAGGAGGAACGAAAGATATCAGAGGAACAGTTAAACTCATAAATCGAAAATAAACTGACAACGCCATGGCTAAAAATTAAAAGGACAAACAGACAAACAATAGTACACATGACACAACATAGAAAACTAAAGAATAAACAACAAGAACCCACTAAAAACTAGGGGTTATCTCATGTGCTCTGGAAGGGTAAGTATATCCTTCTCCACATGTGGCACCCGTCGTGTTGCTTATGAGATAACAAATCCGGTAAATGGTCTAATTCGGTAGGTGACATTAATGAAAGGAAGGGGATTGTAGTTACGACGTTAGGAACATATCCGTTATCATTTGTGAAACGGTTATTCCATATCGGTCAACCAACTTGTGATGGCGTCCGTAAAATTTACCAAGAGATGATTTCAACTTCACCATTTGGAAACTCTTGATTTAATAGCTTCCTTGTGAGCAACAACCCTGTATCAAGATAATCATGATAGGAAATGCAAGCGCGGGAATATCGTATCAATTGGGAGATACACCGTATGCATGTGCTGTTGAAGTGTTGCTACTTAGAAATGGAGAGTTAGATGGTATGTACTCTAAAAGATCTTAAAAATTTTTAAGTATACCAAAAAAAATTATAACAAATATCAAGTCACCATGATCAATTACAAACCTTCTATTTGGGTGAATTTTCTTAGTTCAAGGGCCATAACTCTGCAAAAAATAATTAATAGGGAACAAAATTAGAACTTGATCTGTAATGTGTCATGATAAAACTATATACTATCGTGCAAGCACGAAGAAAAAAGGTGAAGCAACTGATTTAACAGACTGACGAACGGACGTCGGTAGGGGACTAAAAACAACAAACTAAGAATATCATTTGATTTTTCTTTATTATGAAGTACATATTAAATTTCACATATAAAACATTCAATTATAACGCATTTTTTTAACTCAAAATAGCCTTTACGGTTCCTTTTATGAACGCTCTACAAATTGGACATCTCCTTAGCGAAGGCGCACAGTTTGTGCAGGAAGCTAGATGACCACATGAAAGAAAAACTATGGCTATTGGTTCGTCTAGACATATTTTACATGTCTGTTGGTCTTTCAGGTTTTTATTTTCTTCTTCTAAGCTTCTTATCGACACTGAAATATAATTTGAAATGAGATCACTAAAAATTTCATCAAAGTCAATATTGTATTATAAAACATGACAATAGTTAGATTATTTATTAATCCCTTTCACAAAATTTATTTCCAGTTACAATTGAAATCTATCAAAAAATTTGTAGTCGACGGGTTTCAGGTAAAACTTCTTGAATCATAACAAATTCAATATTGTTCCCTTTATAACATATAAAAGAAGATGTGAAATCTTACTAAGCATATTTGTATTTTCAAGTGAATGTAATATTTTTCAAATTAGGTGGGTCCGGAGCGCTTTTCTAAATTAACCTCCACTAATAACGCTCAAACACAATAATTGTTTAAACGCGAGACATGATGTAAAAATACGTTGAAACTTTATAAGATAAATTACCAAAAGAGAACTTTAAATAAAAGCCCATTCGTAAAGTCAATGAGTATGTGCAGTCCTGAAAATTACGAAAAAGATAGTTCTATTCTTAAAAGAAATGTAGAAATTTAAAACCTGAAAATAAAATTACAAGAAAATAGTTGTTTTGAATTAGTCTGAAATGTTCCTATGGATTGTCTTATAAGATATAATCATAACAAGTGTTTGGAGCGCGCTTTTCGTGATCAACCTTTACCAGGAATGGTCATAACTTTTTTTTCTCAATTTATAGTCATTATCATAAAATGAAAACTTGTAAAAAAAACTTTAAACATGTTAAATTGACAGTACTGTATATACCTGTCGATCCTGATTTCTGTAACGATTCATACGCCTTCTTTACCACACATTCATCATATCCAAAATCTGCCACCGCCATTACAGCAAGATGATTACTGTATTCAACAGGCTTTGTAACCGGCATTCTTGTTTCTCCTGACGAATTTGGATGCCTATTATTTTCGTTCTATAAGATAAAGTGTATTTTATAAGAGTATTTTTAGTATCTGAACAAGACTTGTACGCAAAATATGTACATTTCGATATTATAAAGCATATATATGACTGACAAAATTAAAGACACATGCAACAGGAATTTTGAAATATCAGGAGTTTGATATCTAACAATAATTTCGAGATAAAGAAACTAACGTTCGAAATTAATGTCAATATTAGTGCATATTATGTTAAATGTACTAAAAGTTTCAACCGAAATTTTTCATTTGTTGTCTATGTCAATAAGAGCGACACGTGGCATTGATAAGTTCACTGATGAAGTATTGCTGCATGGTTGGCATCTTTCTATCCATTGAATGCATATGGAGATATAGCACTTGATAAAACAAAGATATAATTACGCTTACATTTTTTGCGAATTTAAATTCATAAAATTGGAACGGAAATAAAAGAAATTCAGTGTTAAACATACATCTGTGAATCATCAACCTAATTGGAGGGTGGGGTGGGGAAGGGGGTATGCTGCAAAAGATAATATACATATGACCTGAATTCATTAGTAATTTTATGCTAAATTTGTTTTACCTTTTCAATGCAATAAAGTAATCAATATACCTCATTACGTGAAATTCTATTCATTTGAACATCTTCTATAAATTTGTCTCCTTTACACTGCCGCAAAAAGGTACACTTCTGGTACCAGCGTGCATGTTCTATCCATGGCTGATCACCTGGTTCCCAGCTTCTTAAACCACCACCACAGAAAAAGCAGCGACAATGATCGTCTGTTCCTTTAGTAAATAAAACAAAACCTTTAGTCTTTCAATTTATTTGGAAATAAAACTTAGATCAGTTTTCCTCTTAAAATGATAGGCAATTCAATAAAACATATATATATATATATATATTTGTTTCTTGGAGATTTTTGTCAGTTATATGACGTCCATGTTATAGTAATAAATTTTTATATTCAAAACAAAACAAAAACAAAAAAAAAGAAGTTTTGAAGCAATTTACTTGTATTAAACTTGAAAGCTTTTTTGATTTTACAACAGTTTAACTCTTTTGAATACCTGGTATAGTAATGTTCCGTTACACATTCATCTTATGATTACTGATGAAATCTTTACTTTCACTACATTTGGTGTGATGTGTAAACATGGTAAAAGAATGGATTAATAACAAAAGACATGTGTCATTTGTCTTCATTGTATTATGTCAGCTGTTTGAGATTTAAAAATATGACAGAAATAAAATTCATTTAAAATTGTTTATACAATGTGTCTCTTTTTTTTTGTCCACAAAAAGATAAAATTTTACCTGTGAAAAAGAATCCTGCTGTAACCATTTCTTCTGGAGACTGTGTCAAATGCTGCGGCCAATGATTAAAAGAATCAAGTCTTACTGATCTTATGGCGTATTTCGGATACTTTGGTTTATCAAGACATACCCCTAACGCTGTTGATTCTCTTTGATTGTTTTGTGACGTAGATGTTGTACATACATCTTGCATAATACTTCCAGTAGCATTTAGTATTCCATGTTGAGCATGTTGATTGTGCGAATTGAATTCAGGAATTCTGATTAAACTTTGAGTGTCATTTGTTGAATAACTGGAGGCGACAGGAATACCTTCCGTTCTGTTGTTGTTAAAAATGCCAGAACTTATTTGATTTGAACACGTTGAATTATACTCTTTGTTCTTGCGTTTTTCCTCCTTTGATTTATAAGAATTATGAGAACTTTTATCGTATGCAATACATTCCTTGTTATCTGGTTCAACTTCATTACGCCCACAAGCACCTGACATATGAGTAGCTTCATCGCGCACTGGTTTTGTATTTAATAAATAGGAGCAATTTGGAGATATTTGTTTGTGAATATTAAAAGGTACATCGAAACGTTTCCAGTGTTTATGCTTAACTCCGCAACTGTGACAAATAACTTCATCTTCATATCCTGTATAAAAGAATCCAGCTTCTGCTAACCTAGTTGCATATATTCCCGGTATATCAGGAAATGTTGAAAATGTGGAGAACCTTGCACCTTCAAATTGCATACTCTGTGATTTCTTCTCGTCTTTTAAGAATGTCCGGAAATCTTGAGGCAAGAACGGCATAGTTTGAATAATAGACTTTGGTATGTTTCGAATGGGCATAATAATGTTATCGAGCAACGATTTGTGTCCAAAATATGGTTCTTTCAACTTGTGGGATGTCTTCCATTTTACTTTTACTTTCACCGTGTAACCACATTTTCTGATCATGGTTTTATAAATAGAAGCCTGAAGCACACATTTTACAAAGAGAATAATGAACAATGCCAATAGATATATATTTATCGGACTATTCTTGGATTTTTCGTATGAATGCATTGAAGTATCAATATCTATATTAGTATATAAAGCACATGCGATGGGTTGATGTTCAGAGCTAGACGAACAGTGTGATTCATAATCAGTATGTTCGTTATACTTTGGAACTATGTTGTCGTTGTGATTTGATGTCTCGTCTTCTGTGAATGGGATAGTCATTGCAACTGCAAAACAAAATCACAATGAGACGTATATTCAATATATTCAGTATGCAAATTTTTGCAATAATGTGAAAGATTTTAATGAACGAAATATTTTTGCTACTGAAAAGGCCTTTTTCTACCAGATAAAGATTTCATAAAATTGCTGAAATCATTAATGATTATTTTTGACTTTCGCGATTATCTTATTTATATTATTGACAGTTTAGACTTCCAAATTTGTGTATATGCTTGTCTCAACAAACTTATTGCTTAATATTCTAAACAAAATCTGTTTCTATATATTATCATCTGGTATTTTTAGGTCTGATATCCTAAATATCCTATTCATAGTTAAAACAAGACTGTCCTGGTTTGGTTTTATTCTGCAATGAGATTATATGAAAATTTCCATTTGGCATTGCACAATACTGTGTAATCTTTAACAATTTATGACGTTTCTAATGTGTAATATATATAAGTACAGGCACCAATATTACAGTGTATGGTGGTATGATTAATTATATCAGTAGTTGATGTACTGTGAATCTAATTTAGGTAGCGGCAATTATTCATAAATACAATATTTTTAAACTAAATAATTGGGTTTTTTTCTGCTTAGTTTTTCTTACTATTTATATTGCTATAGAGTTTGTGTACTCTTTATTATTATTGAACGTTCTTATGTGTACCATTTTTTATCCAATTGATTGACTTTTCAAGAGAGTGGACGTATACTATATCTCCTTGTAATCCAACCACATGATAAGTGGTCTAATACAAGTCAAGAACCTCAACAATGGTTCTAATTAATGATAATGTAATGTTTTAGGGATTTTCCATAGACTTATTTAAATCTATCTAGAACCATTTTAATAGATTTAAAAGAGATTGACATTTTGAAAAGATAATCAATTGGTTCTGTCTCAACCATTCCCTCAAAATGTTATTCATACTTAGCAGTGATTATCCTAATAAATTATTTCTTGGATAATCAAAATAGGTTCAAGTAGCGTAAATTCAATATGAACGACCTTTTTTCTGGGAATTTTTATATATCAGTATTCGGTCCTGGTAAGAGGTGAAAATAAGTATGCATGCATGAGACATCATGAAAATATATATCTTTTAACTCAAAAAGGTAAAGAAAAATGTTCACGTGACGAAACTGCGAGATGAAGCGAGCATGTGTAGCAAATTAACAGATAAAAATGATAAGTGAATCAGCAAAAAAACAAATCCTGCTCCCCCTTTTTTCCCTAAATATCAAATAGTCGTCAAATTAGAGTTGATATTTTAAATGTGATTAAGATTAGAAGCTTGTAGAAAATAAGACCTTATTAAACCAAGGCCATTACAAAAGCTGTACAATCGTTTATCTCGGAAACATAAAAAATGATGACATAAACAAAAAACTGATAGGAATTGTATTCAAGAAACACATGAACTTCTTGCTCAAAATGAAGATAGATTTCGCGTGTTAATTAATGGCAGCTGAACTATTATGTACAGAAACTTACATGGAGCACCGAAGCTTTATAAAAAAAACGTACATAATACGACAGTAAGATATTCAATATGAAGTAAGTTTTGAAAGAAAGATCAAGCTAGTGAAAACAAATATACTATTGAGAATAAGTCTGTTAAATTTAAATATATAAAAACATGAAAGATTCTCATTATTTGATATGTTTGTGAACTTTGTTTTTCTAAAAAAAATTACCTTCTTCAAACTACTATTGAATCCTGCAATGGTTTCCAGAATGTCATAACACATTTATTTATAATAAAAAATCATATCTATTTTAAACATAGTATTTCCATTTAAAGAGAGACAACTCTGATCTGACAGTTAGTATACATACATTATATCGGTTTATACATCTAAGGTATTTACGAATGATTGCCTTTTGTAAGTGTAAACGTTATTGCTCTAAATGTAATTATGCTTATGCAATTTATACTTTATTTGTATTTATTTCTGAAATAACATTCATCTGATACGCTGGAAAGCTGAAGCAAAGGGAAATCAAAGACAAACAACATTTCGGAGCATAAAAAAACATAAAAGCTAGAAGAGAGATATACGTTTATGTCAGCATTATTCTGAGGAAGTTAGATACCTTAAAATACAAAAGTATATAATAAAATCAAAATCAAATCTAGAAATTGACCATTATTTTATTAAAATATTTTAAACAGTTATGACGTAGAAAAGCGTCAAAAATAGTTTTCTACCATTTATACAGGTAAAAGATAATAAAAAAAATAAGTTGATTATAATAAGTTATTTTTATTTTTTATTTTATTCGTTTAACTTATCGTCGAGTATGTACATTGTATGAAGTTAGTGGTCTGAAATTATTTATCAAATATAATTGCCCGTGGGGGAGGGGGGGGGGCGGGTTACGATCAAGGCACGAATTAATCTAAGTAATCTTAAAATTGTTTATCCAACTGCATGTCAAAGCAACAGCTCTTATTCCAGAACCGTTTATTACACAGAGGTATGTTAAGGGACCAACTGGCATAGAAATTAACAAGCAAAGGTCACCGTACGGCCTTCAAAAATGAACAAAGCCCATACCGCATTGTCAGCTGTAAAAGGCCTTGCAATGACAAATGTAAAACAATTCAAACAAGAAAACTAACAGCCTTATTTATGTACAAAAAAAGACGAAAACAAATATGTTACACATAAACAAACGACAACCACTGAATTACAGGCACCTGACTTGGTACAGGCACATACATACAGAGCGTGACGGGGTTAAACATGTTAGCAGTATCCCCACCCTTTCCCTAAGCTGGTACAATGGTGTAACAGTACATTATAAGGGTAATTGATCGGATAACTATAATTTTACCAAATTAATGGACTATATATATATATAGGTTTAGGCTGTATTAAATTGTGTAAAGATTACCAAAGCAGGAGTAATTGAGAAAGGCTTTACAAAGGCATGTCTAACTTTATAACATTTTATAATATCACGAAAATGAATCTTGCAAGTAGTCCGCGAATTCAGTGGAGGGAAATGTCACGGCTTTTGGAAAGTAAGATATTAGGGAGGGGGGTACACAAGTGGGGATGTTGGATATAGGATTTTATACCGACAGTGCAAGGGCTGTAAGCCAGTCGAGGTCGTTAAAAACTTCCATTTGTTTAGGATTTAAAAATGTATATACAGTCATATGAAATATATGGGACAATAAAGTGGGTTCTGGTGGAAAAAGAAAAGGGATGTTGGAAAAGGAGCATCCTGTGTCGCCCCGACCCTCCACATAAATAAAGTAACAATCCCATCCAGAATTTCTTAATTTTTTTTTACAGTTTTGTATTCTTTTTGAGCGGAAACATTATTGATTTATTATATATAGTTTGCGACCCCCTGCTAGTGCTGCCGAAGATGATATTACTAGCAAACACAAATAGTGACATTCGCAGTATATTGGCCGGACAAATAGTCCTGATACTATTCGTTCGGCAAGCCGGACAAATAGCAACTGCCTTAATTGTAATAGTGCTTATGTATAAAATAGAATTGTTTACCTTTCTGATTCAATAAAATTATGCTACAATGAATACACACTACGTGTTAAAGGATGTAGCATAAGGAAAACCATTACGAGCTAAAACGGATTACCGCGGTAAAACATAAACAAATAAATACATGCATAAAAATATGTAGATTAATAAATAAATGTGTTCATGATGAACATCTTAAAAAATACATGTCAGTGGCGGATCCAGGAATTTTCATAAGTGGGGGCCCACTGACTGACCTAAGAGGGGGCCCGCTCCAGTCACGCTTTAGTGATTCCCTATATAAGCAACCAATTTTTTTCCGAAAAAGGGGGAGCCCGGGCCCCCTGACCCCCCTAAATCCGCCTCTGCATGTACAACAAACAACTACGTTAAATAAATGAGGATAAACCGTTTAAAAAATTCTAACTTCCGGTTCTGCATCGTCTTATAATATTCCTTAACGACTCTTAAAATTACAAAAAAAAAAAATGCCAAAAAAATAATAATAATTAGAGTTTAATAACAATAAAATAAGTAATGTATGATATATCCGGATATATATCCTTGATGATCAATTAATAAATATTAAATAAAATGAATGAAGGAAGGAAATGGCAAAATTAATTTAAAAACAGGATACTGTATAAACTGTTTAAATTTAATCGTTATATTTTACATTTGACTGTGCAAACGTTGACGAAATAACTATGTTTAACTTAACATCTTCTGTTAAAATTAAAAGTGCGTAATCATGATTGTTTTTTTTTTGCAACACTGGAAAGATTTTGTGCTTTACTTTTTGCGATATCTTTTGCAGACTTGTAAGGCTTTTTTAAATAAAAATAATGGTGAGAGTCTCGAATTAATATCAGAAAAGGACATCAGTATATAAGAATATGTGCACCAACTTTTTAGTACAATTTGATTTCGGCTATGTCCGACACAGATTTCGAATTTCCTTAAGTGAACAGGAAATTTACTCCGTTTAACAAATATCAAATATTTGCCCTGTTTCTTAAAAACAACATATTTAAATATATACTTGTAAGGTTTGAAATTCAGGGAAGCTTGGATTCACATTCCACTTAGGAAAGAACAAAAAGAGGTAGGGTTAAATGCAATTTTCTTTGTATGTGTATCGCTCACAGCATCAAATTAAAGCTTAAAATTTTCAAACGATGATTCTGCAATTTTGATATCACAGAGTCTAAAACAGGGTCTCATGTTGAGCAGGATCTGCACTATTCATGAGCACCTTATAGAACCCCAAGTCTGTTGTAGGGTTCGTGTTGATCAGTCTTTAATTTTCTATGATGTGTTTTGAATACTGCTGTTTACCTTTTATAAAAAAAAAAAGGAGATGTAGTATGATTGCCAATTAGACAACTCTCCAAGAGACCAAAATGACACAGAAATTAACATCTATCGGTCACTGGACGGCCTTCAACAATGAGCAAAGCCCATACCGCATAGTCAGCTGTAAAAGACCCCGAAATGACAATGTAAAACAATTCAAACGAGAAAACTAACGGCCTTATTGAACGAAAAACAAATATGTAACACATAAACAAACGATAACCACTGAATTACAGGCTCCTGACTTGGGACAGGCGTATACATACATAATGTGGTGGGGTTTCGTAAAGTGCCACAGCGTTTTCATTTTTCGTCAAAATTCCATATACGAAACTATGGAGTTCTGCTTATCATTTTTTACATGTCACTACTACAGCACTAACATCGGAATTGTTTAGTAAAAACATTGAGTGTCAACTTATTCCTCAGTTAACATATACTAGCTGTACAATAAAGCTAATTGGAAAGCAACCCGAATATAAATTTGTTTCCGAAAATTATACAATAGTTATCTTTAGTAAAGTTTTCATAGTTATATTTTTTATATCTGCACTTCGAAATAAAATAAAAAACAATAAATAAGCAGAACAACAGAATCGTCGCGGAGGAACAAAGCTAGACTGGCATTATTACGTGTCGATGCGTACTACGCATGTTTATTTTCTTCTATATATGATTAAACCACGTGTTTCCATATTTCCCGCCAATTGTTTAAATATTTTGTCAGTCTAAAAGCAAGATAAACAGACAACAGAAGAAATTGACAAATTATAAATTATTGTTACACATTTTAATTCAATAAATCGTTTTCAAATCCTATCCCAGCACTCCAACTTTATTTATCACAAGGTGTTTCGAACATCTATTTAGACTAATTAGAATACACTGATTGACCATGTCCATGTCAATTGTCAGACGACCAAGCCAATGTATCATGACACTTATTTTAAATATTCTGTAAATCTATAAGCAACTCGACACCTCGTGATTTGCTTGACTAATACTTTTTTATACTTTTCTTTCTGTTTTTCATGCTTATCAATAAATTATTCAATGTTGATAAACACAGCATAGGGTAATTTTTCATAGTTTGCAACATGTTAATTGCCCAGAGTTGCAGATAATATTGTGTCTTTCAAATTGTTAAGCCTGGTGAAAGCGAAAAGAGGTATTTTATCGAATAAAAGGTTTGGCTCTTCGGTATCGTTAAATGTATCCCAGTGTTTGTAAAATTTTGTTATTTATGTGGGTTTTTTGTTCTATCTTGATTAATATATTGTGGGGAATCGACGTAAATGTGTCATTTCTTTGTTGTGTAGTAACTTCTTGCATAACAATTTAAATTTCAATATTTTTAATAACCCTTTTATCAAGGCATTTAAAAAAACGCATATTGTGTTTGCAAATATTTTTTCAGAATGTCTCGAGTTCTGTTTTCTCAAAACTTGGGCCTTTGAGTAGCAACACATTCAAAAACTGCATTTTGGTTTGTGATGTCTCGTATGTAAATTTTAGTAGTGCTTGGTGTCTGTTAGCATATTCAAACCATTGTGCTTTTTCATCATCTGTACCTTCTCTGTAAATAAAAAAGCAATCCTCCCTAAACATATAGGCGCTAGATTGTCTTTAAATATAGGAAGATGTGGTGTGAGTGCCAATGAGACAAGGTTTGTATGTTGGAAAATCCTTAAAATACTAATTAAATAGTTATCAAAAGTACCAGGATTATAATTTAGTACGCCAGACGCGCGTTTCGTCTACATAAAACTCATCAGTGACGCTCAAATCGAAATGTTCATAAAGCAAAACAAGTACAAAGCTTAAGAGCATTGAGGATCCAAAATTCCAAAAAGTTGTGCCAAATTTGGCTAAGGTAATCCATGCCTGGAATAAAAAAAAATCCTTAGTTTTTCGAAAAAAGAAATTTATAAAATTGATCACATGACCGATATTTAATCAACACCGAAATGTTGACTACTGGGCTGGTGATACCCCTGGGGACGAAACGTCCACCAGCAGTGGCATCGACCCAGTGGTCTAAATCGTTATCAAACGTACAAGGATTATAATTTAGTACGCCAGACGCGCGTTTCGTCTACATAAGTCTCATCGGTGACGCTTCATAAACTCTCAGATCGCTTAGTTTAGGGGGTAAAATATTTCCTATTGGAACTCCATTTAAAGTTATCAGGCGACAGTCTAACTTTACAGCCTCTACCATGCTTCTCCACAACCCCTACTTTGCCTATGGTCCTCACCAGAACGGTCTGATTTGAAACACACTGAAAACATAAATCAAATACCGGTAAGATGAAAAAGCTCCAAATTATCTCCCTTTGGTGAAAAAAATGCCAATTTTTGGCATTAAAATTGAAATATCTTTTTTAACGTATTGGTGACATATATTTTTTATTGTTGTTTTCGAATAAGCTATACATAAACTAAATAATTGTAAAATTTAAGCGATTTCTGTAATTTAGTTCTTTTTTATTTTCGATATTACCACTTTTTTTCCTATTAGTTCAACAGAAAAAAATGACATTAACAAAAATGTATGCTTCTTTCGATGGCAGATTGTGAGCGTAAATGAACGGTGACGCCATTTTTTATTTCATTTTTCTACTAAGTATAAGATAAATTTCATTTATAGAAAAATATAGCGAATTCCTAAAATAAATTATAATAAACAGCTGCGCCATGAGCGCATGATACGCCCGACGTCTTATGTGGAAGTCTTATGCAATAATCATAAATAGTTTATGAGAAAGTTTTAAGCAATAACCATACATTGTTTTAGAGACACGGCGGGACATGTGAAACCCCCAACCCTGTTTTTTTTTTACAAAAACTAAATATTACCAAAATAAAATTTTGAATCAAAACCAAAAAGTATATAGATCTTTAGATTAATATATCAAAAAAGTGTGTAAAGTTTTTAGCAATAATCATAACTTATTTTTGAGATACGGTGCGACATGTAAAAAACCCTCCCCTGTTTTACAAAATACTCAATAACTCAAAAATAAAATTTTGAATAATCACCAAAAAGTATACAGATCTTAAGATTAATAGAACAAAGAAGTGTGTAAAGTTTTAAGCAATAATCATAAATCGTTTTTGAGATACGGCACAACGTGTAAAAAAAAACCCTCCCCCTTTTTTACAAAATACTAATAACTCAAAAATGAAATTTTGAATCATCACCAAAAAGTATACAGATATTGAGATTAATATAACAAAGACATGTGTAAAGATTTAAGCAATAATCATAACTTATTTTTGAGATACGGTGCGACATGTAAAAAACCCTCCCCTGTTTTACAAAATACTCAATAACTCAAAAATAAAATTTTGAATAATCACCAAAAAGTATACAGATCTTTAGATTAATAGAACAAAGAAGTGTGTAAAGTTTTAAGCAATAATCATAAATCGTTTTTGAGATACGGCACAACATGTAAAAAAAAACCTCCCCCTTTTTTACAAAATACTAATAACTCAAAAATGAAATTTTGAATCATCACCAAAAAGTATACAGATATTGAGATTAATATAACAAAGACATGTGTAAAGTTTTAAGCAATAATCATAAATAGTTTTTGAGATATGGCGTGACATGTAAAAAAAAACTCCCCCTTTTTTACAAAATACTCAATAACTCAAAAATTAAATTTTGAATCATCACCAAAAAGTATACAGATATTAAGATTAATATAACTAAGAAGTGTTTAAAGTTTTAAGTCATAATCAAGAATCATTTTTGAGATACAGTGCGACATGTGAAAAAAACACACCCCTGTTTTAGTTATAAAGTGCCGTAACTCAAAAAGTTTAAATCTTATTTTCACCAAAAAGTATACAGATCATTTGACCATCATAAGAAACAACTATATTAAGTTGCATGAAATTTGGATAAGTCGTTCTCAAGTTACGGTGCGACATGTTTACGCCGGACAGACGGACAGACAGACAGACAGACGGACGGACAGACAGACGGACGGACACCGGACATTTGTATACCATAATACGTCCCGTCAAAATTTTGACGGGCGTATAAAAAAATGATTTAGACCTGCGAGCCCCCTTGAAACGACAATGTGCAACGTTAAACATTTCAAAAGAGCAAAAAAGGTAAAGTTTTTGATGATTCATGTATCCACTCAACAAAAATATTATCAATAATTTTAAGTACAAAAAAAAAAATCTAAAATTTAAGACCATCGAAAAGGAACCAAATAATCTAATTGAAGTGACAAATGTATTGCTAGTAATATTGATAAAGTACCTCTGTTGAATTCTCGTGATTGTCTGAAGTTACTTTGCTCCCTCTCTGTATCTCTGTCATTTCTGAATTTTATTTATTAATAATGCCGTTTCATAAGTCAATGATCACAGCGTAGCGACACGTGATACTGCGTAGAATAAAAGTTCAAAACTGTAAGAAAACTTGCGAAAACGTACTTCAATCGTAGTGAACCAAAATAGAAACGTACTGACCCCTTGTAATACGTACTGTAACGTAGTAAAACGTTGTTTATACGTAATGAAACGTATTGAAACTTGCCCCTTGAATTTATCGAAAAACCTAACAAAACGCAAAAGAACGTATCAAAACGTGACATAAACCTAGAAAACAAACGGACCGTTACAAAATGACAATAAATACATAAAACGTATTAATTCTAAAGTTTTACGTGCTTAAACATAGCTGTCAAAACGTGACAGTCTCACACTGTCACGTTTCGACTTTCACGTTTTGCTGGGTTTTCAAAACGTAACGAAACGTCAATATACGTAGCGAATCGTATCGATCCGTACTCAACACGGCTATATACGTAGATTGTTACGTGATCAGCCCTGTTTGTATTGGTATGCACAATACAAACGTGACTGAAAATGAAAACGTATACAATTCTCATCTCTTGATGTTATAACGTTTTATTACGTAAGTGCCACGTTTCATTAGTTTTTTATACGGTATATTACGCTTCATGGTACGCATTACTAGGGTTTGATACGTTATTCTAGTCATTTGTACGTGTCGATGCGTACTACTACGTATGTTTACCTTCTACTTCGTATAATCAAACCACGTGTTTCCATATTTCCCGCCAATAGCTTAAACATTTTGTCAGTTTAAGAGCAAGATAGACAGACAACTGATGGAACTGATAAACTCCGGATTTATGTTACACACACACACACACGCATTAATTTAGGTAAATAGATGCAGACATATACAAATGGGTCGCAAAGGGCGAACGATATGAGTAAGGGATTGGATAGGTAGAAGATCTCAATTTGGTGTTTGTGCATAGTTAACGTTGTTGGACGAATTCCGAACTCTTCTTCTTTCAAAAACGTTATAAGAATTGATCCAACCATATTTCAGGAAATTGTTTATATTAAACATTATTTTTCGTCACCTGCAGGAAAAGTTCCGTGACAAGAAAGGACGATTCAATAACGATTTTTTCAACTGTTTTATTTTAGTTTCTTTTGATGATACATGTAAGTATATGCTTTGGACTTTTGTTTATTTAACTTTAAATGAAGCAAAACAATATTATGATGCATGTTATTAAAATGTTACTAACATTTTACTGATCTTTTGAAAAAATGGCAGATATAGGTCAACATAATATAATGTATTAGAATTCTGAATTTATCAATAATAATTCAATATTTTCGGTAAATAGAAAATTTCGGTATAACACTAAAATAATACAACACGACAGACCAATCAAAGTGAAAACAAAACAACTCGTACAGCAAAACAAGCATTTTGACAATTGGACATGCTTTGATACTATATAAATAAAGGTAGCAGTGGTATATCGCTGTTTTAAATCCAGAAATCGATTGAGAAAAAAACAAATCCGGGTTACAAACTAAAACCCGGGGGGGAAAAACATCAAATATAAGGGGGAAAACTACGACACAACAAAAAAACACATCATTAAAATGTAACACACATAAACAAACCCTATAATATAACAATGGCCATAAGGGTTTTCTATGACTTGGAAACGGACTTTTAAAAAAAAAAATTAAATAGTGGGTTAAACCTGGTTTTGTGGCTTCCCAAAACCCCCCGATTTTTGGAAAGGGTTTAAAATAAAATTTGATCAGGGCCCTTTTCGTTTTGAATTTTCCTCGGAGTTCAGTATTTTTGTAATTTTCTTTTTATTGGGACCTTTTAAATGTTTTGTTTTTGAAAAAAAAAATTTTTATGACTAAAATCAGTAAAGCCCAATCGAAAAAAACATATGTTTAAAAACATCTTTTTATATTTGGATGATATTTTGGCTCTCAATTTTTTTAAAGATTTCAGTATGTAAATGTACTAACGACATTTATACTGTTGAAACTAACTTTAAATAAAGCTAATACTAACAATGAACACTACCGTTTCCTCCTTCTTGCTATCTATATCATTAACGGGAAGCGTTATGCCAAACTTTATGATTGAAGAGATTATTTTTCATTTCCTATCGTTAGTTACCATTTTTAGGGTGGTGACGTTTTTTTTTTCCCCTTTTTTATATATCTATATATGTACGATTTGCTTGTGTATGTTAAAAAAGTATTAGATTTTAGAGAAAGAAAATTATGTATTTCTGAAAAAAAAACTTACACCAGGGTTTTTGGTATCACAAACAGTAAAAAAAATATACTTAATTCATATCGGAAAAAAGGGGGCATCATTCGTAAATATAATTTTAACATGTAGACATCTCATACGTTCAGGTTTTTTTTTAAAAGTCCCAAATTTTTTTTGGTAATATTCTTTACAAAGCACAAAAAAAGTCGGCATTCACCTCAAAAGCTAACAAAAACCCTTTTTAAAAAAATTATTAAGAAGGGATATAGTTACAA
>JAHUZM010000067.1:0-32889 GCA_019925275.1 Mytilus edulis
TTGTTGA
The DNA here is from genome assembly GCA_019925275.1 of Mytilus edulis. NCBI lineage: Eukaryota > Metazoa > Mollusca > Bivalvia > Mytilida > Mytilidae > Mytilus > Mytilus edulis. The sequence continues at coordinate 8 of JAHUZM010000067.1, forward strand.
ATAATAAAATCGACGAAGATAATGTTGACGTTGAATATGATAAACAGAAAGGCATGCTCAAAATTCTAAATGAAGCAGCAGCCCACTGAACTTCTAAAACTGTGTTAAATTGTAATACCGGTCACTGGCCAAATCGGGCGTTGATTGTGGAAGAGAAACAAATATCAAACAAAAATATTGTTCTTACGACTCTGTAAAAAGATTATTGTGCTGTCATGCACCCTGACGTACTTGTAATAAATTAACATGTATTCTGTATGTATGAGATAAATTTTAGTCTGCGATAAAGATGGGTAAGTTGATTTAAGTTTAACGACCTTGACAGGCTATTTGTCGGCATACTCTTACGTTTTTTAATGTTTTAAAAGAAAACATACATTTACGTTTTGGGCATTTAATATAAGTCTACTTTCCAAATTGAAATGAACATAAACATTGTTAAAAAAACAGAAAATGGAAAAGAAACATTCTGCATTGTTGCTTTCATATAATTTTATTTCCTATATATTTGAGCGGAAATTTCTAAGTTAAAACTGATTGTAGTATAGATAAAATATTTCATCTAGGTGCTCTCGTTACATATTAAAATGAATTTCATTGGTCGGAACGTTTGCAAACTTTCAATCCAGGTGTTCTCATCGAGGTCCTCGTTCATGTTTCAAATCAATACACAATATGAAGTCCAGTTCGGCAAAAAGAAATCAAATTAAAACTGTACGATGTCCGATTAAACAAACAGAATTCAGAAAAATAACACTTTTACGATTCTTCCAATCACAACAAAAATATTTATCTTTTTCTCCGATGAAAATCATTACTATTTATATCAGAACAAGTCAAAAGTTGCCGGAGCTTGATTTATGATGCATACAAAACTTTAATAAATAATAATCCGGTTTGTATTTTTCAAAATAACTTTTATATCCGATAAAAATCGAAAAATAAATTATCGATTTTTCTATGAGACAAAAATTATCCTTATTGGAGTCAAATTTGTAATAAAGGACAAACCATATCCTCATGTTTTTTTATGCAGCACTAGTAAGCATAGTTCGTCTGTTATCGCTTCAAACCAAGCCATCATAAATACACCAGAGATTACTAAAAAGTTTTTCAGAATTACGAAAAATATGTTATAATCCTTGACCTTCCCGAATCAGTCGATTGTATGAAAGTTTTTTTTTAAAGAAACAGGTCTTTTACTGCAAAAAAAAAAGAAGTTAAAAGCGATTTTTGTTTGAAGTAACGAATGTCATTCTTGAAAAAAAGAAAGTTTTCGTGTTTTAGGTCGTCCTGATGCAAACGTAAAAGTTGAAATAAAAATTACACTCCGAGATTACACTAAAGACATTTCGCTAGCACACACGGGACTAGATTTATTAATTGTTCATTTGCAAGTCAAAAATAAAAATTATGCAAAACAAATGATAAAACTTCCCAATTTAAAATTGAGAAAAATCCGACAGGAAACCAAAGTAAAAAGGTACGGCATTTATCTAGAAACAATCTCCATCCAACTTCAAAGTGTGAGGTAAATCGATTAGCTTACGCTTCGGGTTCGCATTATAGTTATACATGTACAAATAACTAACAATAAACAAATTCTGAAGATTTCTGCAACTGTTCTAGGACCTTTTAGTTGTAATATAAATCTGTGATTTTTCTATATTCGTACTTTCGACGAAGCAAAGCAAGTTCGATCTAGATCTGGACATTTATGCATTAAACATTTACAATATTCAAAAGTTGTACAAATTTTTTGTAGTACATGTAGAAAATCCGTCTTTTCGGATAAAATCTTAATTTACGTACCATTGTAAAATTGAGAATGGAAATGGGGAATGTGTCAAAGAGACAACAACCCGACCAAAGAAAAAAAACAACACTGAGCAGAAGGTCACCAACAGGTCTTCAATGTAGCGAGAAATTCCTGCACCCGGAGGCGTCCTTCAGCTGGCCCTTAACAAATATATACTATATATATATATATATAAGTACGTCTGAGTCAGTTATGAATATAATTATTTTCTGTGACTGTATCTTGATTACATTAATTTGTAGGATCCTTTACTATAGATAATTTAGCTGATCTGTAAACAATAACATCTTCATGCCTTATATAGCATGTACTGTAGTACGCCGCTAGATTAAAACTGACGTGGAAAGGTAATTAACACATGCCCACCGAAAGCTCTTTTTTGCGTCTAGCAGGACGGCTGCAGTGTGGGCGATTTGGTGTCACGATATCACAGTAGCATGGGTTCGAATCCCGGCGAGGGAAGAACCAAAAATTTGCAAAAGCAAATTTACAGATCTAACATTGTTGGGTTGATGTTTAGACGAGTTCTATATATGTATATATATATATATATATAGTCCAGTGACAATAAACGCCATACTAATTTCCAAATTGTACACAAGAAACCTAAATTCAAATAATACAAGACTAACAAAGGCCAGAGGCTCCTGACTTGTGACTTGCGCAAAAATGCGGCAGGGTTAAACATGTTTATGAGATCTCAACCCCCCCCTATACCTCTAGCCAATGTAGAAAAGTAAATGCATAACAATACGCACATTAATATTCAGTTCAAGAGAAGTCTGAGTCTGATGTCAGAAGATGCATATACGGACCCTGGATTTAAATCAGATATGATCTGGCGGTTTTTCAAAATACATATTTTTAATTGTGACTATCTTTAGTTCCGAATCTTTCTATCATTCTATATAATTAATTTAGTTTAAATGAAAATAAGGAACTTGGAATTAAAACACTGTTGAGGAGAAACTACATATTCGGGTTAAATTCACCTCAGTTTGTTAATTCAAGTTTGACATCTAACATCTTAATCCGTAATCCACATTTACCTGACGACCTTAAATTGTTTATTGTTTTTTATCAATCGAATATCCTCACACAGGAGACTGAGACAAATATGTTATTTGTAATGATATTTATCAAAACTAAAATGATGGAAAATATCTTTGTAGAAAATGAATTTGCCTAATAAGCGAATAATTATAATACATAGATTTCAACATCTTCAATAGAGAGATTACTGATAAGATGTCCAAAATATCATGTACATGTATATTGCGATTAGTGCTATATAGTATGTCAATGACATTGAGAATGCCGCTGAGTGTAAAATATTTGTCAGCTTAAAAAAATATTTTTGACACTGCTGGTTTTAATTTTCTGACTCAATTATAAATTTAAGAAAAGTTTATAGTTTCTAAATATTTTTAGATTCAATATTTTATTATTATTATTATTTCAAAGTTTCACCACATACAAACATAAAATGAGAATCACAGAACTAAACAATAATTTAAAAAGATAAATGAGAGCCGTATAAGACACAATATATAAATATAAACAAATTTTTAATCATTTACATTCAAAATTTACAGTGTCCGTATACTAAATGAAATTAAACATCTTTTTCTTTAAGAACAAGTGAAATAAAATGCCGTTTCTTTTCAATATAATATTGTTGATGTTTCTGGCACTATTGCAGCAACATTGTCGTTATTGAATAAATATATAAATTGTTCGCTATTTGATATTTATAAATTAAAATGTTAAGCTTAATGTATCATGATATGTCTATAATGGGCATTTTAAAAGCACAGGAATATAAAAAAAGAAGATGTGGTATGATTTCCAATTAGACAACAGTCCACAAGAGACCAAAATGACAGAGACATTAACAAATATAGGTCACCGTACGGCCTTCAACAATGAGCAATGCCAAATCCGCATGGTCAGCTATAAAAGGCCCCGATATGATAATGTAAAACAATTCAAACAAGAAAACTAACCGCCTTATTTATTATAACAACAAAAAAAATGAACGAAAAAAAATATGTAACACATAAACAAACGACAACTACTGAATTGCAGGCTCATGACTTGGGACAGGCACATACATAAATAATGTGGCGGGGTTAAAATTGTTAGCGGGCTCCCTGTCCTCCCCCTAGTCTCGGTCAGTGGTATAAAAGTACATGTACAACATAAAAACGAACTATAATAATCAGTTTAAATAGGCTTAACTCATCAGATGGACAAAAACATGGAGGGTAGAGTGTAATATTTGTAACTGGTCGTTAAGCAACCATGAATCATTTAATCTATTCTTTATATTTTTATCTCTTTATTCTGTAATTTAAAGTGCTTATCCCATTATCATCTTTATTTCTGTAAACTCTATTTACTTTCATAGCCTCATATATGTACATGTACATGGTATTTGTTACAGGAACAATTTTGACATAAAAAAAATTACAACAAAGTTAGTGTCCATATTTTCAGGACACGATAAATGACTTGAATTTAGCTAGAAGGTTTTTTTTCTAAGAAAATCCAGTTTTTAACACACTTATGCTTAATACTCACACTATCAGCCCACTTGTGAACTTTTGCACTTAACCGATTTGAGCTCATGTTATTTAATCTACACCACAAACGAATAATACTTTTCCACTGTTTATCAAAATTAGGTGGTATTCCTAAGTCTCTAGTAACTGTAGCATTTGGTGCATATTTTTGTACTCCGAGAAAAAAATCTACAAGCCCTATTATGTATAGAGTTAATACAGGAATATGTTTTTTTTTGACCCCATATACCTGCCCCATATTATATTATAGGACAAACCAATCTTTCATACAATTTTACAAATACAACGAAACAAACACCACCTAAAACAATCGTTTTACAAAAATAAATCAACTTCGAATTACAATGAAGTTTGACTAAAAACCCCAAAAAAGTATCATAAAGTCAAAATAATTAACCTATAAAAAAATACACTAAAAAAAGAAAGAAATACAAAGTTTTGTTTTAAATCCTACAAAAACAAACAATTATATAACTTGGCAAACAAAAAGGTGGAAGCAGTGTAATTGTTATGTTTCTTTATTTCTGCATGGGTCAGTGATTTTATTACCTTGTCAATTACTGGCACGTGTCGTCGGACAAAACCTTTAATGACAGAAAAAATCAAATTACGACTTAACTACAATTTCTAATGACTAAAAAAATCAGATACATTATCTTAAAAAAAACCAGCGTCTGATGGTATCTTTTTTACATTCATAGCACCATCCCATTATGGGCTTAGTGCAGCTTCTTGAGCTTAGTGCACTAAGGCGGCCTAGGTGGTGTTTAGACGCTCCCTAATATACCGTCGTATATTACAAAAAATGAGAATGGAAATGGGGAATGTGTAAAAGAGACAAAAACCTGACTATAGAGCAGACAAAAGAGGAAGGCCTATATTACGGGTCTTCAATGTAGCGAGAAACTCATGCGTATACATGTACATACATGCATTATTGTATGCACATGCTTGGACTTATAGATGCATATATATACTTGTACAAGTCCAAGATTGTGTTATAAAGTATTTCTTATAAAAATACAGGAACATTTTAATGCTAATCCAAACGCACAGGTGTCAATATCTGCAAATCTTCCGGTTGATACAAGTTGTCATTTAAAAAAAGTGAAATTATAGTGTATTTTATGGATGAATAGATAAATTTATTTTAAAGAATTACAATCCCTTAAAAACGAGGCACCATCATATATACTTATAAAACAGCTCAAATTCAAATCACTGAAGAGACATGTATTTTCGAAATGCGCATCTGGTGCAAGAAAATTGGTACCGTTAATTTTATTCTATATTAACCAGTGACCCGTGTACTAATTTTTAGGAAAAGGGATAGAAAAAGTATGAAACAAAAATAACCGGAAACTACATTTTCAAAATGCACTGCATAATTTAAACCGCTTTAAGGTGTTTCATTTTATTTTATGTTTGTGCGTATACGAAAAAATGATAGCAAGTTAAACTTCAATGTTCATGACTTACAAGTATTATATTTCTTGTAAAATTGATAGATGAGCGTTTTTCACAAATACCGAACATAAGAATATAGCGTAAACGTCAATAAATGGACAAGCAACCCAACGAGAAAATTATAATTTCAGAGGCATCTACATGTACATGTATAACTAGTTTTGAGTTAGAGAAATCATTCAACATTTTCAATGCCATGCATACGATTTATTTCAGATTTGTGCGTTTTTTCGATTTACGAATAAGTCAATAAGATACAAAAAAGTAATTGAAGCAAAAAAAAAGATACATGAAATAACGAATTAACAAAAGTTTACAAATACATACCTAGGTGCTTTTAATAAAACAACATTTATTTTTTATATTATTATAATTTTATGTTTATGTACCCGATATGGAGTTCTTCTTAAATTAAAAATCACTTGAATGGGTATTTCTGGTGTATATACATGTATAACACGTGATACCTACATGTACAATATACGGAAATGACACGGCTGGGTATTGTAAAGTTACTGAAGGTAGATTACTGGCAGGTGTATATCCCCGGGCGAAAAAATTACTGATTTGTGAAAACGGTTAGGTGTAATTTGTCGTATTGTAAACGTTTGAATAGCGCTCATCTCTTCTGTTTTATAATATTAATTGCGCCAATAAATGGAACTTGACACATTCCCCATTTCCATTCTCAATTTTATTAATTGTGTCATATTTACCTCGAAACTATTGCCCAAACTATTAACATATTTACACGTACATGTAACATTAGAATACTTACTTCAACTGTTAAATAACTTTATAATTACTAAAATTAGAAATTATATACTTCTCCTTCCGTATGCCATGTTTTTGTGTCAATTCTATCTTTCCATCAGGTCCCTTGTGCACTTTTTTGTCAGTCTAAGTGCACTAAGGAGGCCCTTTCAGTTTGCGAATTCTGAACCTTCATGTAAATACCAAAAAGGACCTCCTCAGTGCTCTAAGAAGAAACATTTGAAAACAAGTGTATAATATTTGATATTTGCACAATTAAATGATTGTTTTATTGGCGCAAATGAATGTTGCAGTTTTTATGATTAAGTGATACAAAAAAAAAAAGAATTCGCGTAATTAACTTGTGGCGCAAATTAATTCTTTTTTAGCCAAACTGCATGGATATCGGCCTTCAAAACATTGTGTATACACAAACAAAGCAATATTTATCTTTTACCCAGTCTAGCCGGAGAATAAAAGTTTTTGCAATTTGTGTAGGATTTTAATTTTAGAATGCAACGAACAAGTAAGAAGATCGTTATGCACGATGAAAGGGAAAAATTTGGTGCGTTGATAAAAATTTCATGGATGCACTTGATAATTGTAAAATTTCAAGTCTTTAAATAACATCCATTTGTAGAACTGATTATTTCGATCCTTCAAATATATGTAGAATAATAATAAAGAAATATATTATTAAGTCTCTTTCATATAAATACTGTAGATTTGTATTTGATCATCGATTGCAAACATAATGTTCAGTGAGAAATATTTCATGTATTCGTACAGAGAACAAATCAACTTCTTTCAGAATACAATTGATTGGTTATTGAAGTGAATGATTTGCGACAGAATAAGTGAAACTTGGCCAGCAGCTTACCTCTAAAATAAAGAAATATAAAAAAAGATAGAGTTAATTCTGTATTTTACTCATACTGCACTTAAGCACTTTTTACAGTCAATACCGAAAATATGAAATACATCGATTTAAATTATGTACACAATGAATAATTTCTGTGTAGTTTTCCGTGTCTACATTTACATACGAGTACAATATAGTAAACTGTATAATTTGTGTATGTATTTGATCCTATGAGCTGTATATTAATTTTCTTACGGAATAAGAATTATTATAGTTAAAAAGAAAAAAGAGAAACGGTAAATATACAGGAATACATAAAGTTTTGTAAATAGTTGCAAAGGACCACACGTAACTTACATGCCACGAGTTTTCATAGAACTTGGCAATTTTGGAAACGCATGTTTATATGCGATAAAGATCTAGTGCATTTGAGCAAATTAAAATCATGTTATATAATTATCTATCTATTTTATTTTCAACAAATTCACAAGTTTTGCATTTTTAAACCGCGTGTGCATATATATTTTAATGTTTTTATTTTAATTCCTTTTATATATATATGAACATGTCACGTGTATTATTCGGGCGCCCTATTATTCATTCGCTTGTTTAAATTGTGAAACATGTGACTTTACTAAGACTGTACGCAGTTAAAGTTTGAAACAAAAAACTGCAATTGGCGCAAATTGATTCTGCCCAAACGATAGATACATCGAGGTCGTTTCGCTTAAGTGATTTACCTGTAAAAAGTCCGGGTCTCATCCATGTTTAAAACGAATTAATGCATGTTTGAAATAGCTTAACTCATTGGCCCCTAAGAGATTTCTGGAAAATCAGGCATTTTCGAAAATTTGCAATAATATGCAAATTATATGCAAATTAGCAGACTCTTGATGCTGTAACTGCTGCTCATCTATTAAACTATGTATTGACATTTGGGGCCGGATGGCATGGGTGGGGGGTGGGGTGGGAGGTGGAAGATTTTCTCGTGGGTTTGAACCCACCCCCACTGAAAAATGGTCATTTTCCGTCTATTTTCCGATTTTAAAACGACCTTGAGAGGTGAACATTAACCAGACTGTGTTTCTGTGTCATTCAAGTATTACCCTACAGTTACAGCAGTCCATGCATGCTAACTGGGAGTATATGGGACTTAAGTGTCTTGCTGGCGAATTATTATCGTCAAGTCAGGTCTGCCTAAATGTCCGCTTTTACGGATTTTTGACAAAACGGTGACCTAGATTTTACAGACTAGATTCCTATTGGCCATATTATACCTCTTTGTGTTCCTATACCACCTATGCATGCATTTACGATAATAGTGTATACCTACAATGACTACCAGTTCAGTAGTGGCCATCAACAGATGCCCACCCCCACCTGATTTTGGCTACTTTTCACGTTTTTCCGATTTTGAACTCTTAAACGGCTTTCAAAGTGCCATATTTTCATGAACAGACGTCTGACAAGAGGTAATGGACCATGAACTGCTTGGTTGAAGTCCCTACTATCATGACAGTTCAAGTTGGGCAATTCAAAAAAGGTATTGAGGGTCATATACGTGCCATCAAAGAATGGTTGTCGCCATGACGCCTATATGCGTCATTAGGGGTTAATGGGTTAACAGGGGCGTGGCCTATTAGTTTGACGCAACTAACCACTAACTTGATTTCAATTGATCGACTGCAGAGAAATCTATTTGACTGGCGTTAAAATGAATTGATATGAATTGAAATGAATTAAATATAATTTTTAATTTTTGTCAATCTTTATCAAATAACGATCAATCTCATTTAAATAGCGTTAACACGTTTTTGTCCGATCAAGTTAAATTCGGGTTACTAGTGCTGGGAATTGTAAACGCAATAATTCAAACTCACATTTTGAAATATTTTTTAATTTAACAGGATTTTTCTCAAAATCGTAAAAATTACCCTTTTGTGGGAAATATTTGGTTGATTATATAGGGAATCACTGAATCATGACCGGACCGGGCCCCCTCTTATGAAATTTTCTGGATCTGCCACTGGCAATAATAAATGCACACAATATTTCAGAATTTACAGACTGTACAGTATATGGTATAATGTATGGGCTTTGCTTATTGTTAAAGGATGTATGGTGACCTATAGTTGGTAACTGTGTCATTTAATCTCTGATGGAGAGTTGTCTTTTCTCATTAGTGTAAACATTTTTTTTTTTTTAAATAAAAATACGAGTGAACCAACACCTGAAGTGTTGATCGTGCGGTAGGGTAAAAACGAGTGGATACCGCTAGGTATTCACAGTCATCTTGAAAATAAAGAATGTGTCGACAACAAAGACAACAACACTCATGTTTTAACGCATAGTATTGGTTTATTGCATTGGGTCTAGACCCAATACACAGATACTATGCGGTAAAAACATGAGTGTTGTTGTCTTTATTGTCTAGACCAAATAAACAGATACTATGCGGTAAAAATATGAGTGTTGTTGTCTTTATTGTCGCCACATTTTTAAAAATAATCAGGAAATTTAAACATTACAATATATGACAGTTTTATTAGTATTAGGATTGGAAAATAAGTGAATTTTCACTTTTACTCTCTTTTCTTATAGGCAATCATACCGCATTTTCTTATTTTCATATTTACATTACGTACATGTAAAGTAGACCTTTCATCTTCTTAAGCGGTCCACTTCCTCAGTACAACAGGGGGTCCTAAAAGCATGATTTTGAGTTGGCTAAAAAACCTATAAGATATATTATGATACAATTAACAGGTTTCTTTGCAATTATTTTGCAAATCACTAAGCATGCAAGGGTAGTTAAATAAATGTATTCTCCAATAAATACATACATTTCCCCAGTTCAAGACAAGGCAAAACTAAGGAGGGATCCACAATATTGAATTGATTGGAACAACAAAGGTTTGATTTACTACAATGTTGTCGTTTAAAGAACAGCACCATCTCAAATTCGCCGCTTACAGTGATTTTATCTGAATTTGAATCGAAGAGGCACATTTAGCCATGACGTCTTTGCACGAAAATCATTCATGAAGTTTCACAGTTTTTTTGTGCATGTCAAATTTATACTTCTTTTCATACTCCATCGTATTATATCTTTTTGTTATGCATTAGAATCAGAATAACAGTACTGTAGTTGAAGAGTTGTCACGGTCAATTGTGGATTTGACGGTAAAAATGCAAATGCAGTTTTACTGGTGACAGTCACATTGTTTTTAAAACCTGGATAGATAAGTTTTCATTTTTTAAAGTAGGGTAAGTTGGCAGACCATTATACCATATATTGATGTTGTATTCATTTAGATTTTACCCGAGTAAGGCGAGTTGCCACTGTCATGACTGTTGGCAGGAGTATAATTAGGGTTTGAAGTTCAAATTTTGGCATAGTAGCCCACATCTTATATTTTTTAAACAAATTATATAGTTCTATAAAAGAGAAGCAGAAGTTTTAGAAGCCCACTCCAAGATCCTCCAACAGGGGCAAATGGACCCCTGCTAATTTCAAACCCCGACTGTTTTTGTCAATTTTTGATTGATTTTAAGGGTTTACATGCATGATGTGGATAAAGTGACTATATATTTTTTCATGAAAGTATAACTGGGGCGTAGCTCCATATACGCTGTCACGCCATGGCGTGCACATCGTGGGGTCTAAAAAAATAATTTACGCCGAAAAATTAAAAAAAAAATACAAACGAGTAAAAAATATTAAATCTAACTTAACCAAGCAAAGTAGAAAACGATACAGTATAACTATTTTAATAACGTCACAATAATATGTCCGTCTGTAAAATCAACCCTGATCGAAATCGTTTTTAATTTTTTTGCGAGAATTTTCTTCTGGTACTCGACGTAAAAAGCAGCGTATAAAACAATACATGAACAGTTCAAAGCGTGACAAGGACTGACAAGCCTAAAGGGCAAACGTCAAACATTTTTTTTCTCTCACAAAAACGCCTACCAACAGTGATAGTCATGCAGAAACACACCCAGCAACAAATCAGGACAATTTAGACCCCTGAAACGTCAAAAATTGACGATGATTGAACTTAGCTTAAGTAAGCCACATCAGTGTCATGTCAAAGCCAGTACAAAAAAATCTGGGACCATCTTATCCAGATATTTCTTTGTTGAAAGATTCGAATTCTTAGGAAAAGATGTAAAGTTACAACTTTTGCCCGACAAATGGAAAGATGTCCACACCTTCAAATTTCCGACAAGGTATATTAACTCCATTTCAATTAAAAAAAATATATAATGCGCGTCGTTGAACTAACAGGGCTGCAGGGGTTGTAAACTCACGTTTTTGTTTAGATAAGGGTTGTAAATTTCGTACATTATTTTGGCAAAAAAAATGACCAATTGACTTTTGTTCCATTTTTATCTCTCAACTTTGGTTCCGACCCTGAACAATCTAATGAATTATAGTAAACTTTATATGAGTTTGACTGTCCCTTCGGTATCTTTCACCCCTCTTTTATATGTAAATTACGATAACGGTAAATACAAATCTGAATTCCCTCTTTAAATTATTGTTTTGAAGGGCTACTTCATATTGTTCTGTTTTGACACCTTCCTGTCGAAATATTAAGGCGTCAACGCATTAAAAATAAAATAAAATCGCCTTTCAAGACTTCAACAAGTTCCGCAGTACTAGTCCGTTACTGAAATGTTGCGTTCCGAGCAAAATGATGATAATGTTTGGAACGAGCTATGCCAAACCACTCTTGATATAGCAGACCTTTTTGGTATAGTTGAAAATGTTCCTAGGTGGTGTGGAAGACAAACCTCGAGAGCCAACCATCCAGCCGAAACACCTAAGGATTACTGGCGAATTTCTCTCTACTATCCGTTTCTGGATCATATGATCACGGAACTTGATTCTCGACTCCTGAAGTCAGAAAACCGTATACATGCACAATATCTTCTTCCGTGTGTGGTCGAACAAATAACTAATGACCAATTGACCAATACTGTGTGTTCTCCTAACAATGCCCTTTGTTAGTGCTACAGCTGAAAGCCGTCGTTAAGCGTACTGAAACGTTTGAAAACGTACATCCGTTCCACAATGAGAAATGACAGATTATCGGCTTTGGGTTCCACCGTGATTTTGAGGTCAATTTAGACAAGGCCATGGACGTTTTTGTTATTCAGGATGTTTCTCAATAAAAAATGATCAAATACAGTCTTAATAATTTGCTAATCAAACCAATTTTAAGCCGTCAGAACGCACCATTTTGCGTCTAGCCAAAAAAACAAATATTGGGGGGGGGGGCAATCCCCCCAACCCCCCCCCCTGGTTGGCGTGCACTTCAAAGGGACCCAGCTACGCCCCAGTATAATACTAACATCGTCCTAAAATGTGCATGATTATATTTACCTTTCATTGGACAAAGTACAAAAAAGTGATCCATCAAAACGATACATTTTTGTTGCGATGACTTTCTAAAATGTATGTTTCGTTCCCTCACTGCATGCAGTGGTTTCTTCCAGTTAATCGACAATGTAACCCATTTCAATATATCTGTTTACAATAGCTTTTTGAACCATCTGTTGAAAAAACAAAGTTCTTTGTATCAACTGCCTGGCAGTTGTTAAAAAATCCACTAGCCCGACGCCCGGGACTACAGCATTTGGACCTCGGGCAACCTAAACTTGTAACCCAATATGCCCGACAGACTAGTAACAAAAAGTTCTTGACGTTTTCAAAATAAAAAGTGGAAAATCCCCTCATCACCGTTCTATCTTAGCCAATCAGATTCTACTACGTCATCCGGGATTCCCAGAGTTTGAACTGATTTTGTAAAAGTTTTAAAATAGAACAAATAACTTGGTGTGGATCCCGTACTTTCAATATAGATTTGTCATTACAGGGGGTATTTTACACTGCTTATGCAAACGGGGAAAAATAATGTAACCTGATTAATAAAAATGTAATAATTTATTGCAATTTTATGTGAATCCCTTTTGACAGTAAAAACCTGACTTTCGTCAGATATAAATTTTTAACATGTGCACATGTTATGGACGCCATTTTGTTTTTATTTGCAAACTGAAGAAGCCTCCAGAACCATAACCCAAACATTTAAAGTCTTCAGAAAACCTAAACTTAGTGCAATAATATGTCATCAATCATGATTATCTTCATTGATAATTCGATTTAAAAGAAATAAAATTTATAACAAAAACAATTTTATGTTTAGAGATTGATTGCTCAGTTTGTAGTCAATTTATAGCCCACAATTAGGTTACCTGTGATAAATGTAAATATATGGATATTACTGTACTTCCTTTATAAAACAATTTAAAAAATACAAACTATGAATGGTGATATTTAATCACATAAATATTTGATTTATTTTAATAAAGAGAATTTTAAAACTGAAAACAAAATATGAGCATTTCACATAACCAGTAAACGTGATGATGTATTTGATAAAAATCACTCCAATCCTTTTATATACCCATATACTATAGCAGTGGTCAAGAATTGTAACATATCGGGATTTGGTCAACTCTTTATTACAGTATAGTCAAGGAATATTCAATTATCAACGAATTGAATATATCTGCTAATGGGATATTTTTTGGCTGACATCAGTTTTTGGTATGCAATTTGCTAAAATCTACTGTACAATGGATTAAAATTGTAAAGTTTATAGAATTCATTGTGTTTTGCAGCAAACTTTGTAAGGCATACTTGGGCTAGCAGGTCAGTTTGTTGGGCTAGTAGTTCTTCCAACAGGGCTAGTAAAATCCTGCTACCAATTAGCCCTGGGCTAGTGAGCTATAACAAAATTTCTTAACCCCTGACTGCCTGACCTTTTCAAACATCAGCAGACGAGCGTCCTTTTGAGTCATATAAAAAACGTCCACGGTGAAAATATTTCCGGGTTTCCGTATTTGAGGATCCAAGCTTTCGTATATGTGAGGGTTAACTTAAGGCGTATTTGTTACAGAAAACTGGTTTAGTTTTAGGTTTTGGTTTAAAACTGGTTTTGATTGGTTTTGGTTTAGGTTTCAAAACTGGTTTTGGTTAAGATATTGTTCAACAAATGTAAAGTTTATCTAAAAAACATGATGTCAAAACTACTTGGGCATTTATCTGGATTGATCTGGACCTCTTCTGGAGATGTAAGAATAATCTTAAATTGCACAAGAAATCATCAACAGTTGTCTGGAACATATATTAATGTATATAGGGGGTGGGTCTGATGCAAGTGCCGGGGACAAATGCCTGTGAAAATTACTGATGAAAAAGGACATCTTAGTCTATCCATTTTTTTCTTCTTCAAGTAACCGAAGTGGATTTTTTTGTATAAAGCAAAGATATCAGCAAGTTCTCAAAATCATTTTTTCTCTGGTGGTCCTAGAAGAAAATCTTCTGGTCATAACTATTATTTCTAGTGCAAAATGTCGATGGTCAAAACCTTTGGACTACCACTTTTCAAATTTTTCCATTGTATGTGGATCTTTATGTAAGGATACAGTGTAAAGCAGACGTTTCTTTACAATTTTTTTTAATAAAACAGTTGGTTGGGTTGTGTACTGGTTCGTCCGTCTGTCCGGTCGTGTGTCTGTCTCGTTTCAGGTTAAAGTTTTTGGTCAAGGCAGTTTTTGGTTAAGTTGAAGTCCGATCAACTTCAAACTCAGTAAACATGTTCCCTGTGATATGATCTTTCTAATTCTAATGCCAAATTAGAGATTTTATCCCATTTTTACGTTCACTAAACATAAAAAAATGATAGTACGTATTGGGTATCCATGTACTTGGGACACATTCTTGTTTTTTAATAAAACAGTTGGTTGTGTACTGATAATACTTCAGTCATGGGTAACAAGATGTATATCAGTACTAGTTGCAGCTAGCTTTGAACAAACTTCCACTAATTGCAAATACTCTTAGTTCGATGCTTTGAGTCTATTGTCTTAATGTAGGTTGGCCGGTTTCTTTTGTGTGTCCCGTACCGATCGTTTGAGTTAATCTAATTGCAACTGTCATTTTGGTCTTTTGTGGATAGTTGTCTCATTGTCAATCATACCATATTTTCTTTTTTATGATTCGCGCATGTTGTTCTTGTACTGTACTGCTATACACTACTGTTTCAGCTTCGGCATGGATTGACTACTTTGTACTGTTACACCACTGTCCCATATTATGGGATTGTTATCCTGCTAACATGTTTAACCCAGCCACATTCTCAGTATGTATGTGCCTGTCCCAAGTCAGGAGCCTGCAAGTCAGTGGTTGTCGTTTGTTACTGTGTTACTTATTTGCTTTTCGTTCACTTTATTTTGTACATTAATTAGGCTGTTCCTTTTCTCCTTTGAATGGTTTTACATTTGTGAATTTTGGTACTTTTATAGTCAACTAAGTGGCATGAGTTTTGCTTATTGTTGAGGGCTGTATGGTAACCTGTTATTTTTTGTGTCACTCATTTGGTATCTTTAAAGAATTGCGTCATTGACAATCATACCACATCTTCGTTTTTATATCAACCCCTGCCATATCCTTTATGAACCTGTTTAGTGGTTGTTGTTGGTTCATGTCTCAACTCATATTTGATTTTTAACCGGATTTTTGTAACAAAAATGTCGGTTATTGATTTGGGGATGTACGGCGGGCAGTCGGGCGGGCGGCAAACAAATGTTGTCCGTGCATTTACTCATGAACCGTTCATCTAAAGCTTTTAAAATTTTAATATGTTGTTAATGACAACAAAATGAAGGTCAAGTTCAAGAATGACGATTTTGACTTTTACCGTTCAGGAGTTATGGTTCTTGAAAGATTGAAAAATGGCGTTTGCAGTCATGTCCGTGCATTTACGCATGAACTGTTCAACCAAAGCTTCCCAAATTTTAATATGTTGTTACTGATGAAAAAATGAAGGGCAATTTTAAGAATGACTATTTTGACTTTTATCGTTCAGGAGTTATGGTTCTTGAAAGATTGAAAAATGGCGTTTCCAGTCATGTCCGTGCATTTACGCATGAACTGTTCAATCAAAGCTTCCCAAATTTTAATATGTTGTTACTGATGACAAAATGGAGGTCAAGTTAAAGAATGACGATTTTGACTTTTACCGTTCAGGAGTTATGGTTCTTGAAAGATTGAAAAATGGCGTTTCCAGTCATGTCCGTGCATTTACGCATGAACTATTCAATCAAAGCTTCCCAAATGTTAATATGTTGTTACTGATGACAAAATGGAGGTCAAGTTAAAGAATGACGAATTTGACTTTTACTGTTCAGGAGTTATGGTTCTTGAAAGATTGAAAAATGGCGTTTCCAGTCATGTCCGTGCATTTACTCATGAACTGTTCAACCAAAGCTTTTCAAATTTTAATATGTTGTTAACTAATGACAAAATGGAGGTCAAGTTTAATAATGTCGATTTTGACTTTTACCGTTCAGGAGTTATGGTTCTTGAAAGATAAAAAAAATGGCGTTTCCATTCATGTTGTTCCATTTTACTCATGAACCATTTAACCTAAGCTCTTTCAAATTTTAATATGTTGATACTGATGACAAAATGCAGGTCAAATTTGATATTGACAATTTTCACTTTCACCGTTCAGGGATGATTCCAGGTGTTTTCAAATGGGTCCCTTGAACATCAAATTGGGAATTTTTATCCCAATTGGGAATTTTTTATGCATACAATCTAAAACGAAATAATATCATTTTCCTGATCTGTAAAAACGGAAAATGTATATTAAGTTTCACCTGAACACTGCTTGAAGAAGTTATTGGATTCAGACCAGTGAAGTTGTAATACATGAATACCATGAATACCATTGCACATGATGCACTATCATCTTAACTTTGGTAAACAAGGCATATATATATTAGCTAACATAAACCTATGGCATTTAAGCAGTTTAGCTATTTATTTGAATTTCAAATTATCTCATAATATATAAGATATCTTATATAACATATTAGATTTTTATAAGATATCTCATTTAATATATGAGATATCTTATATAATTTATATTTTTAAAGCTATCTCATATATTATATGAGATATCTTATATTATATGAGATATCTTATATTATATGAGATATCTTATATATTTAATAAGATATCTTATAAAGTTTAAAAACTTTATAAGATATCTTATATACTTTATACTTAGATATCTTATATACTTTATAAGATATCTTCTAAAGTTTATAAGATATCTCATTAAGTATATGAAATATCTTATAAATATTTTTTATACAAGATATCTTATATAGTTTATTGGATATCATCTTAAGAAAACTATATAAGATATATTATATGAATTATCTTATAATTTCTATACGATGTCTCTAATAATATATCTTATATAATTTATATAGATTCTACCACTTCATAGAGTGTAATACGATATTTATCCACTCGAGACAGTTAAATTTTCAAATTTAAAACGCAAGGCTTGCCCGAGTATTTTAAATATTTAAAATTTAACTGTTGAGAGTGGATAAATATCGTATTACACGAGATTTGGTGGTGGAATCTGTTTCTCTAATGATTTTCTAACATTATGCAGGCACACTTATTCCTTCTTTTCAAATGATTGCAAAAAGATGTGTTCTTTCTATGTGACTTCATCAGACATGGTCGCCTTTTTTCATGCCGTCACAATAGGAAGTTCAGAGGAAAGCAAGAACATTCGACGTCATAATCGGATTTTACCCAATGAAGTACTGAGATCAAACGAACCACACATTGATTAAAATTTTTTTATACAATGGGTACAGAAAGGGATAAATTGACGAAGAATTACAGAAATAAGATATATCTTAAATAATCTTTTTTATAAGAAATCTTATATAAATAGATATCTTATATAGTATATAAGATATCTTATAAATATACTTTATATAAGATATCTTTTATATAGTTTATAAGATATCTTATACAATTTATAAGATATCTGATAAAGAAAACTATATGAGATATATGTTATAAACTATAAAAGATATCTCTTAAATTTTATAACATATGCATGTAAGCATGGTAAGATATCTTATAAACTTTATAAGATATCTTACAAACTATATAAGATATATAATGAACTATCATATAAGATATCTTATAAAGTTATGAGATATCTTGAAGTTAGATTAAATACAAAACGGCTTGCCATATTAACCACTGAAAAAAATCATCCATTCGGTATTTTTTCAACAGATCATCTTTATAAGCTTACCTTGATTCAAATGGATTTCAAATTGAACTGGCCAATTGTCAAATTCAGAAAAGCAATTACAAAAGGTTATATACTTATATTTAAAGCAATTGCACCAGGCACCAGTGAACTTTAAAATTATTTGGATCATTTTTATATCTTTTGAAACAGTTCCATAATGATGACATCGTATTTCAGGGGGGGGGGGGGGGGGGGGGGCTCATTTCATGAATGGTCCATCGTCAACATTATTTTCAAAAACGCTCAAACTTTTGTCTTTTGAGGAAATAGAGTAAAATATAAAATAATTTCTTTTACAAAACAGGATTTAAGCAAGTTACATAAACGGCTCTGCTGGGCAATCTGCTTTTATAAGATCGGCGCCCATTAAAATTTATTTATCAATGTTATATCAAAATTTGAATTTTTTCTTTGCCGAGGTCTGCTTTGACACCAAATTTGACAAAAAGCATGTTTTTGATCAACCTGCTAAGCGATCTACTTTTGTGAATTCAAATACTCCCATAAAATTTTATTCAATTGAATCCGGCTGCTAAAATTGTTTACCTCACGTTGACATAATTAAATAGTTGTTAATAAAATGCGATCTTAGTCAGCATTCTTATCCGGATTTTACTACGTTTTGACGACAAGCTATGAAAAATTATAGTTGCGGTAATAGGTGACTGAAACTTTTTCGGAAATACCGATTTTTATTTTATTTTCCTGAATTGGGAATTTATATTCACTAACATTTTTTTGGGGCCGCTGGCAGATTTAAGGGCTGCTAAGCGGCCCTAAACTATATAGTGGAATCATCCCTGAGGTTGATCAAAAACATGTTTGACAAATTTTATATTTGGCTCTATTTCATCAAAAGACAAAAGTTTGAGCGTTTTTGAATAATAATGTTGATGATTAGACCATTCATGAAATACGATATGTCACCATTTAATATGGAACTGTTTCAAAAGTTCTGAAAATGATCCTTTTTTTCTTCTTTAGAATACCATCAACTTTTGGGGAATTACTTTCCGGCGCATGCATAAATAGTTTTAAGTTAATTTCAAATATTTTTTTATTTATTTATGAAATTTACAATTTTTCCAAATAATTTTAAAGTTCACTGGTCAATTGCTTTAAATATCTTATATATTAAGCATACAAACTTTTGTAATTGTCTTTCTGAATACGACAATGGACCAGTTCAATTTGAAATCCATTTTAATCAAGGTAAACTTATAAAGATGACCTGTTGAAAAAATACCAAATGGATGATTTTTTTTTTCATTGGTTTATACATGTGTGGCAAGCCATTTTGCTATTTAATTAAATTTCAAGATATCTTATACACTTTATAAGATCTCTTGTATAGTTTATAAGATATTATATGAAATATCTTACAGATTATATAAGATATCTTATAAAGTTTATGAAATTTACAATTTTTAAAATAAAATCATAAAATATAAGAGATATCTTATAAACTATATAAGATATCTTTAAGATATCTTATAAACTATATAAGATATCTTTAAGATATCTTATAAACTATCTTATAAACTCTTAAATATATCTTATAAACTATACAAGATATCTAATCTGAAATATATTCATAAGAGATCTTTAAAACTTTAGGAGATATCTTATCAAGTATATAAGATATCTTATAAAATATATAGTTAATAAGATATCTTATATAATTTTCTTTGTAAGATATCCCATAAACTATACAAGATATCTTAGAAACTATATGAGATGTCTTATCAACTATATAAGATGTCTTGTAAATTATAAAAGATATCTTGTAGATTGTAAAAGATATCTTGTAAATTATAAAAGATATTTATAAGATATCTCATATACTTTATGAGATCTCTAATAAACTTGAAATTTGATTAAATAGTAAAACGGCTTGCCATAGATTTATGTAAGCTGGTATATATGTTTATGTATATGTTATATGCCTAGGTTACTTTGAAGTAAGGCGTCAAAGAAAAAAAAATATAATAGCCTTTCAAGACGTCATAATTATTTGGACTAGTGCATCAAGTGCACTGATATTCATGTAATACAACTTCCCTAGTCATGCTAGTCTCAATCCAATAACTTTCAAGTAATCTGGTGATCATATCTATGTGATCAGAATAATATATATCATAATCAGTAGCCCATCCATAATTATTCAAAATGTTACAACTTCTTAAATCAGTTTAGAGGTTAAACTTAATATACATTTACGTTTTTACAGGAAAATGATTATGATGATATGATTTCGTCTTAGATTTTATGCATAAAAAAATCCCAATTGGGATAAAAATTCCCAATTCGATGTTCAAAGGACCTATTTGAAAACACCTGGAATCATCCCTGAGATACATTTATAAATATATGTTTCTGTCAGTATCTTTTATGTTTTAAGAATTATCTTATTCATGTTAAGAAGAAATGCAAGAAAAGGAGGAAGGACTTCAATTGACAAAAGATGCTAGTCTTTAAAATATGTATGTTTTGTACCAGGCTAGCATCTACTGGTACAAAACTACTATAAACCTGTAAATCTGGGACCATTTTGGTCTTTATGCTTTGGTGCTTACAGCCATAATTATCTTGAATGCATCATTGTGGTTCTGACTATAGTAGATACTTTGTTCTCTGGTTCAAGGGAAAATTTGTCAATGATAAATTTCAAATATTTAATAAGTTCAACAAATGTAAGAGCCACGCATATTTGTTCTGTGATGTCCCGGTGAAAAACTTTTATCTCATGAAGCGACAATGCTTTACAAAAGATAAAATTTGAGTCCTCTACAAGGTCTTTCATAACGTTTCTTTAAAAAAATAGCTGAAAATTTGATTTTTGATAAAATCCATCTCAATCTCTCTTAACCAATGTATTGCAGCATAGGGAGATGCTTTACCCTGCCGGCCTCTTTGACATTACTTTTGGCAGTTTTTTTTCTATTCCATGTCATTTAAATGTTTGCTCCCAATACAGTGTAAGGCAAGCGCTTTTAAGATCGTGATTTGAAATAAGTAAAGCCAGGAAGAAACTCGGCAGATACGATCAAATTCCGGCACAATTTCGATTTTTTTAAAATAAAAAAACAATAAATTTCTGAATCGCAAATAAAATTATTTGGGCGGCAAGTTTTTCAGTGGGTCGGGCGGCAATGCCAAACAAATGAAATTTGATTTTAGGCCTCATATAAAAGAAATCCAGTATTTGTTTTCAAAATCTTCAAAAATAAAATGATTTTGTTTATAGACCACTTATACATTTTGGGGGATTAGTTATACTAAAGGGAATAATTTTATTATTCCATAATTTGTAAGCCAAAGTATATGAATATCTCACTTTTAGGGAAAAGAAGCAATAATAATAACCTATAAGTAATTAGATAAAATAGTTTTTGATATCAAATATAATAATTATACCCCCGCCCCTCCGCTTTAAAAAAGGGGGGGTATACTGTTTTACCTCTGTCTGTCAGTCCGTCCATCAGTCCATCAGTCCATCAGTCCGTCCGTCCATCAGTCCGTCCGTCAGTCAGTCCGTCCCATGAAACTTTCGTCACATTTTTCTCAGGAACTACACATCCACCCTTTCTGTAATTTGGTATCAACATTTATATATGTCAGCCATACCGTGTGATGCGTTTTCAGATTCATCACTTGACAACTTCCTGTTTACCGAACACTTGTCTGATTTTACACATGATAGCCAAGTTGAAAATTTTCGTCACATTTTTCTCAGGAACTACAATACAAGGATTTCTGAAATTTGGTTTCAGGATTTATATAAGTCAGCTTTACCGTGTGATGCCTTTTCAGATTCATCACTCGACAACTTCCTGTTTACCGAACACTTGTATGATTTTATACATGATAGCCAAGTTGAAAATTTTCGTCACATTTTTCTCAGGAACTACAATACAAGGATTTCTGAAATTTGGTTTCAGGATTTATATAAGTCAGCTTTACCGTGTGATGCCTTTTCAGATTCATCACTCGACAACTTCCTGTTTACCGAACACTTGTATGATTTTATACATGATAGCCAAGTTGAAAATTTTCGTCACATTTTTCTCAGGAACTACAATACAAGGATTTCTGAAATTTGGTTTCAGGATTTATATAAGTCAGCTATACCGTGTGATGCGTTTTCAGATTCATCACTCGACTACTTCCTGTTTACCGAACACTTGTATGATTTTACACATGATAACCAAGTTAAAAATTTTCGTCACATTTTTCTCAGAAACTACAATACAAGGATTTCTGAAATTTGGTTTCAGGATTTTTATAAGTCAGCTATACCGTGTGATGCGTTTTCAGATTCATCACTCGACAACTTCCTGTTTACCGAACACTTGCATATTTTTACACTATTAATATTATCCACTTGCGGCGCGGGTATCATCAGTGAGCAGTAGCTCACAGTTTCACTTGTTTGTATTGATTCAAAATTAGACCTGGCAATATCCTGAATATGGCACTTGTTGTCATTAAACAAAATGAAAACAAACAACATGTCAAAAGACACATACACCAATCCATTGTCGTGACAATGATAACAAAATTATTAGAAAGTATCAAAATAGTCTTAAGCAATACATTAAATAAAGGCAGTAGTAGAAATTCATAAATCGATAGAGAAAAAAATAAATCCGGGTTACAAACTAAAACTCAGGGAAACGCATCGAATATAAGAGAACTACGATACAACAGAAACACAACATTAAAATGTAACACACACAGGAAACGAACTATAATATATCAATGGCCATTTCCCTCACTTGGTAAAGGGCATTTTAAAATAAAAATGGTGGGCATGCCAAACCTCCCGCTTTAATGGCGATGTTAATTATAACATTAATGTGACAACATTACAAAACAGGACTACAATACAAATAAATTGGAGAAAATATTAACCTGTCACTGATATTTTCACACCTATAGTGAATACAACTCTTTGTCACTTAATTAGGGGTAATTCATGGATTATATTGGCTTGTCAATCAATGTTGTAATTTTTAATAAAACAATAATAACACAATTAGTCGGTTAGATACATTCTTTTTATATATTAAGTACATTATTATCTTCTTCTGATTTCTGGTTCTTGGCTCTTCCTTTGGGATGATACAAAAACCATGTGACCATGAAAAGTCAATAGACAAAACGGAAACAGTGGGAAATGCAACTTAAATGTTAACAGAGAGCAAATAAAACACAAAGACAGTTACTGTATTGTAGTCATTTATTTTCCACAAAACCTATTTATTTAGAGATTTATGTAGGTTTGGCTATCACAAATGTAGTTTTGGTCAGGAAATTCACATCTGGCCACCTTTTTTGAGCTTGGATTTTTCCTCTGGTCTCGGGATCTCGCTTATAAGTCGGTACCCCTCTGTGGATTCTGAATTTTACTCCCAAACTTCCAATTTATAAGCGAGTACCTACGGTAATTTATGTATTTCCTTATCTATACAATGTCAGTGTTGACACTAAAAACTATGAAATCTGTAAAATAGCAATATACAGTAATATACAGTTATAGGAGAGTATGGATAGGATATACAGAATAGAAAATCATGAATGATAGAAAAAAACTTCGGGAAAAGAGAGAATTGGGCAAAAAGATGATGAATAGAAAATAATGGAGTGCAAAAATATAAAGAATAAAGAAAAGTGGGGTGCTAAAATATAAAAAAACAACAACTTGGGAATAATTTGTCCAAAAAATAAAAAATAAATAGTTAAAAAACAAAAACAAATCCTACAACCCTCATCTAGACATAAGGATGCATTAACAGATTTAAAAAAAAAACATGTACAAAAAATAAAAGCATATGAAATAATCTCAATCTGTCAGTAATTAGTCCAAAACTAATTACTGACAGATTGAGGTTATTTCATATGCTTTTAAAAAAAAGTTAAAAGCCTTCTTAAAGGCTACAGAAAAAGTTATAAAAATATTCAGAATGTTGTTCATGAGTTATATTTTATAATTGAAAATAATATGGTTAGCACCTGTAAAAACAAAATAACACACCACTCAGCTGCTACTGGTCTTGTTTACTGATGATATGTGTAACAAAAGTCTTCTTTGTAATAATCAGATAAAGGCAATATAAAGATTTGTATTTCAGGGTAAGACTCCATACGATCTGGCAGCAGCAGGAGTATTCGGGCCGAAAAAAGAAGTGATGGAATACTTACAGGTACACATACTTTTAATTACAAATGCTTACACTTAGAATAAATCAGGTACACAACCAGGATACTCCAGGAGACATATTTTATGTCTTGAAATAAAAATTTCAAATTCTAATGCAATTTATTTGTTATTACGATTTTGATTGGACAAAATCATATATTTGAGACGCTAAATTCAACGTTTTACCTGCTTTTCACAAAGCAAAGCCACCATTTTGTATTCAGGAAATTATTGGTTTGTGATTTCTTCAATATTAATGAAAATTAGTAGATGTCTTTTATTTCATTGAAGAGTGTTAAGGCGAAAACAAGCTTTGCAAAATTCTATTTGAGATTCTTACACCGACAGTCTGTCTATAACCTCCTTTTCATGGTTAACTAGTCTCATCCCAGATCAGGTTTGGGGTAATTGTAATTGTAATCATTAGTCAGCTATAATTGATTTTAAATTTTTAAGTAATCATTGTAATCATTAATCAACCAAAAATTACAAGTAATTTTATTTAATCAATTACTTTTCAAAACATCTTTTAATCCTGATTATTTTTACAGTATTACATTCTGATTAAATTGATGAAAAATTCAAAAAATTGCCTTTATTTTCAATATGATAAAATAAAAATATTTCATGTCTTGGATAAACCTTTTGTGATTCATTTTAAATAAATAGGATGACTTTATTTAGTATGTGCATACATGTACCTTGTAAGGTCCCCTTGTCTGTCAGACAGTTTTCCTTTGACCTCAATCTTATTTCATTGTTCAGTGATCAAGGTTAAGTTGTCATGTTCAAGTCCATATATCAGATACAATAATAAAAAATTATGCTATAATTGGTGTATGAAATGATTGTAAGGTGTACATGTGCAACTGGCAGGTGTCATCTGACCTTCACCTCATTTTCATGGTTCAGTGGTGTAATTTGATTTTTTGTGTTGTTCTTTTTTTCTAATATTATATGCAATAGGTCAACTAAATTTGGTGTATGGAAGTAAATTACAATGTACATGTCAGTCTTGCAAGTGTATTTGACCTTGACCTCATTTTCATGGTTCATTGCTCATTGTTAAGTTTTTGTGTTTTGGTCTATTTCTCTTGAACTATTATTAATAGGTCAACTATATTTGGTGTATTGAATGATTGTAAGTTGTATATGTCTGTTTTGTAGGTATCACCTGACCTTGACCTCATGTTCATATGGTTGATTGGTCAATATTAAGTTTTCATGATTAAGTTTCTTTCTTGGATTGTATAGGCAATAGGCCAACTATATTTGGTGTATGGAATGATTGTAAGTTGTAAATGTCTGTCTTGTAGATATCACCTGACCTTGACCTCATGTTCATGATTGATTGGTCAATAATAAGTTTTCATGGTTAAGTTTCTTTCTTGGATTCTATAGGCAATAGGACAACTATATTTGGTGTATCTAATGATTGTAAGTTGTATATGTCTGTTTTGTAGGTATCACCTGACCTTGACCTCATGTTCATGGTTGATTGGTCAATATTAAGTTTTCATGATTAAGTTTCTTTCTTGGATTGTATAGGCAATAGGCCAACTATATTTGGTGTATGGAATGATTGTCAGTTGTATATGTCTGTCTGGAAGGTATGAACTGACCTTGACCTCATTTTCATGGTTGATTGGTCAATATTAAGTTTTCATGGTTAAGTTTCTTTCTTGGATTCTATAGGCAATAGGACAACTATATTTGGTGTATCGAATGATTGTAAGTTGTATATGTCTGTTTTGTAGGTATCACCTGACCTTGACCTCATGTTCATGGTTGATTGGTCAATATTAAGTTTTCATGGTTAAGTTTCTTTCTTGGATTCTATAGGCAATAGGACAACTATATTTGGTGTATCGAATGATTGTAAGTTGTATATGTCTGTTTTGTAGGTATCACCTGACCTTGACCTCATGTTCAAGGTTGATTGGTCAATATTAAGTTTTCATGGTTAAGTTTCTTTCTTGGATTGTATAGGCAATAGGCCAACTATATTTGGTGTATGGAATGATTGTAAGTTGTATATGTCTGTCTGGAAGGTATGATCTGACCTTGACCTCATTTTCATGATTGATTGATCAATATTAAGTTTTCATGGTTAAGTTTCTTTTTTGGATTGTATAGGCAATAGGCCAACTATATTTGGTGTATCGAATGATTGTAAGGTGAATATGTCTGTCTGGCAGGTATGATCTGACCTTGACCTCATTTTCATGGTTAATTAGTACATGTTAAGGTTCTTTCTTAGATATCCTGGTTGATATGTTTCTTAGAAACTATAAGCAATAGGTCAACTATATTTTGTGCCTGAAACGATTGTGATTTATACATGTATTTCTGGTTTGGTTTATCTGATCTTGACCAAATTTTCTTGGATCATGTAAAGTTGATGTGATACTTAAAGTAAAGCTTTATATTTAGGAATAACAACATAAAATCAGTAGCCAGTAAAGGAGGTGAGACATTTCAGCGTGTGGCCTCTTGTTAAGTTTTGGTCTGTTTTTCAAATAATTATAGCAACATAAGCAATGTTAAGTTTTTGTGTTATGGTCTGTTTTTCAATTACCAAAAATTGTAAGGTTTAAATGTCCGATCTGATAGGAGTTATCTGTCCTTGACCTAAATTTCATAGATCTTTTAAAATGTTAAGTTTGTGTAATACTTTTAGTTAAAGTTTATCTTGTAGACTTTCATTTAATCAATGGTCAGTAAAGGTGGCAAGACATTTCAGCGTGTGCACTCTTGTTATGTTTAGGTCTGTTTTTCAAATACTTATAGCAATATGAGCAATATGTCAGCTATATTTTGTATATTGAATAATTGTAAGGTGTGCATGTCTGTTTCGCAGGTTTAATCTGACCTTGACCTAATTTTCATGGTTTATTGGTCAATGTTAAGTTTTTGTTTTGGTCTGTTTTTCAATTACCATAAGCCAAAAGTCAACTATATTTGGTGTATAAAAAAATGTAAGGTGTATATGTCTGTCTGTTAGAATTTATCTGACCTTGACCTCAATGTCAGATCTTTAATGTTTAATTTGTGTAATACTTATAGTTAAACCTTTATCTGTAAGACTTTCAAGAAATCAATGGTCAGTAAAGGAGGCGAGACATTTCAGCGTGTACACTCTTGTTGAAGACATTTGACCTTTTATTTTTGGAAAAAAACTTTGTTTTGTTTAAAAGTGATAGATCATTTGCAGTTGCGTCAACTCATCAGCTACAGTCCTGATAATTCTTAAAGACCAAACAGCCTATTGTTTATGCGCATCAGCTAACGCAACTTGACATAAAAGCTCTACAACGTTGTTTCTAGCAATGAAAAAAGGTCAAATTATAACGTTCTATTTCGCGTTTTTGTCGGATTCCAACACGATCTTTGCTAGGTATGCTACGTCTCCCAAGAAAAGAGGAACTATTATGCGTCACGCTACTTTAATATCCTGTGAAAATTTAACACAAATGGACACATAAGATACTACACTATATTTAACCTTTGTTCTAATAAAAATAATAAAATATAAATTTTGATCTCAACTTTTTGCATTTGCGACGTTCTGCATTCTATTTTTAGCTCACCTGGCCCAAAGGGCCAAATGAGCTTTTCCCATCACTTTGAGTCGTCCGTCGTCTGTCGTCGTTGTTAACTTTTACAAAAATCTTCTCCTCTGAAACTACTGGGCCAAATTAAACCAAACTTGGCCACAATCATTTTTGGGGTATCTAGTTTAAAAAATGTGTCCAGTGACCAGACTATCCAACCAAGATGGCCGCCATGGCTAAAAATAGAACATAGGGGTAAAATGCAGTTTTTGGCTTATAACTCAAACACCAAAGCATTTGGTAGCAATACACAGTTAGAAGTTTAGTTTCGCATTATGGCCCCTGTGAATTTTTTAAATATGAAAGTTTTTGTACAATAAAATTGATTTTTAGATAATTGAAGAATAGTATAGCCTTCTTTGTGGGTTTATATGAACATTAAGATTGTTTTTAACATGTTTTATAGGCCATTTATATGATTGACTGTCCGTATTTTCCTATCCGTACCGTTCATAGGTCCATAAATTATTGTAGTGTTTATCAACAAAGATTTTGCGCTCGATCTTTTCAATTCAATTTTATGGAAAAACGAGCAGATAAGCATATGATTTTTTTGGGACCACTTGATAGATATAAACCTATGGATTCAGGAAAGGTATTACTGTAATTGATTGAAATTTTCCTTTAGACCAAATTTTGGAGACTTTTGTGACATGTTCACCCCCCTTTTTTGCTATATTTTGTATCTAAGAAATGCAGAATGTTGCCATGGTTACACCCAAGAGGGATTATATTTCACCCTTATGACCATTAGAAATCAAATCTATGGAAGATTCTCTTTCTATAAGTATATACATGCATAACACACATATAAAGCCTTCTTTGTTAGACAGGAGGGGAAAGAGGGTGTTTAAAAATTATGAGTGTCAATTTTAAGTTTTTTTCCTAACTGTGTATTGCTACCTTATGGCATTTGACAAAGCAAAGAATTGCTTTTTTTTAGACAAATCATACCACAAATCTATTGATAACTAGGTTATAGATACAATTCTGAGGGAGAAACAACCTTTAGAATGACAATATATGTTAGTTTTGTTGTTTATTGTCCTTAGCAACCAATATAGACATTTTGACACAAAGACTTGGTTCCGTCATAAATTGAAACTTTTTTGGCTTCCCCTTGGAAAAGAAGATTGCGCGTTATGTAGAAACCTTAGATGGGAACGCTTTATATTTTTTCATGCGACTAAATCAAATTTATTATTTTAGCAAGTATAAAGTCACAATTTAGCATGAATTAAGCCTAAATTTTTTCCCGCTATTATAAATGAATTCAGTATTTACTAAATTTTAACCAAGGCTTTGGTATGGTAATACACAACAAAATTGACATTCTAGAGCTTTAAAATAGCTTTAACTTGTAAAATTTGTCTACTGTTAAGGTTAATTTAAGTTTTTAAACAAGAAAAGACAGACTTAGAAGGTATAGTTTTAGAAATTTGACTAAAAAAGGAGAAAATGCACTTTGACATGGCATGTTTCATAAAATCACTTTTTTGCTGCATTTCAGTGTCAACTGCTAACCTTCATAAAATATTTATTTCTGAACTGATTTTCAAAACTAGCAGGCCAATTTGCTCGTTTTAGCTAGTAGAAAACAGAAATCCATTTAAAGTGGAATTGGGAAAAAAAAATGTTAATCCTTAAGGTAGC
The DNA here is from genome assembly GCA_019925275.1 of Mytilus edulis. Classification (NCBI taxonomy): domain Eukaryota; kingdom Metazoa; phylum Mollusca; class Bivalvia; order Mytilida; family Mytilidae; genus Mytilus; species Mytilus edulis. The sequence continues at coordinate 30,176 of JAHUZM010000067.1, forward strand.
AATACACAGTTAGAAGTTTAGTTTCGCATTATGGCCCCTGTGAATTTTTTAAATATGAAAGTTTTTGTACAATAAAATTGATTTTTAGATAATTGAAGAATAATATAGCCTTCTTAGTGGGTTTATATGAACATTAAGATTGTTTTTAACATGTTTTATAGGCCATTTATATGATTGACTGTCCGTATTTTCATAATCCGTACCGTTCATAGGTCCATACATTATTGTAGTGTTTATCAACAAAGATTTTGCGCTCGATCTTTTCAATTCAATTTTATGGAAAAACGAGCAGATAAGCATATGATTTTTTTGGGACCACTTGATAGATATAAACCTATGGATTCAGGAAAGGTATTACTGTAATTGATTGAAATTTTCCTTTAGACAAATTTTGGAGACTTTTGTGACATGTTCACCCCCCTTTTTTGCTATATTTTGTATCTAAGAAATGCAGAATGTTGCCATGGTTATACCCAAGAGGGATTATATTTCACCCTTATGACCATTAGAAATCAAATCTATGGAAGATTCTCTTTCTATAAGTATATACATGCATAACACACTTATAAAACCTTCTTTGTTAGTCAGGAGGGGAAAGAGGGTGTTTAAAAATTATGAGTGTCAATTTTAAGTTTTTTTCCTAACTGTGTATTGCTACCTTTAGAGCAAATCTGACAAGGGGTAAAATTGTTAATCAGGTCAAGATCTATCTGTCCTCAAATTTTCAGATGAATCCAACAACCCGTTGTTGGGTTGCTGCCCCTGACTTGGTTATTTTAGGGAATTTTTGCTGTTTTTGGTGATTTTCTTGAATATTATTATAAATAGAGATAAACTGTAAACAGCAATAATGTTCAGCAAAGTAAGATTTACAAATAAGTCAGCATAACCAAAATGGTCAGTTGACCCCTTTAGGAGTTATTGCCCTTTATAGTCAATTTTTAACCATTTTTCGTAAATCTTAGTAATCTTTTACAAAAATTTCCTCTGAAACTACTGGGCCAAATTAATCCAAACTTGGCCACAATCATCTTTGGGGTATCTAGTTTAAAAAATGTGTCCGGTGACCCGGCCAACCAACCAAGATGGCCGCCATGGCTAAAAATAAAACATAGAGGTAAAATGTAGTTTTTATAAAATTTGTAAATTTTTACTAACAATTTCCACTGAAACTACTGGGCAAAGTTCATTATAGATAGAGATAACTGTAAGCAGCAAGAATGTTCAGTAAAGTAAGATGTACAAACACATCACCATCACCAAAACACAATTTGTCATGAATCCATCTACTTCCTTTGTTTAATATTCACATAGACCAAGGTGAGCGACACAGGCTCTTTAGAGCCTCTAGTTTTTATTCTTTCACATTCGTATATTTTGTCTTATATTTGCGTCGATCTGCATTTCATTTTTAAGCTCACCTGGCCCAAAGGGCCAAGTGAGCTTTCTCATCACTTGGCGTCCAGCGTCCGCCGTCGTCGTCGTCCTGCGTCCGCCGTCGTTAACTTTTACAAAAATCTTCTTCTCTGAAACTACTGGGCCAAATTAAACCAAACTTGACCACAATCATCATTGGGGTATTTAGTTTAAAAAATGTGTGGCGTGACTCGGCCAACCCACCAAGATGGCCGCCACAGCTAAAAATAGAACATAGGGGTAAAATTCAGTTTTTGGCTTATAACTCAAAAACCAAAGCATTTAGAGCAAACTGACATGAAGTAGAATTGATTATCAGGTCAAGATCTATCTGCCCTGAAATTTTCAGATGAATCGGACAATCTGTTGGGTTGCTGCTCCTGAATTGGTAATTTTAAGGAAATTTTGCTGTTTTTGGTTATTATCTTGAATATTATTATAGATAGAGATAAACTGTAAACAGCAATAATGTTCAGCAAAGTAAGATTTATGAATAAGTCACCCATGACCGAAATGGTCGGTTGAACCCTTTAGTAGTTATTGCCCTTTATAGTCAATTTTTTACCATTTTTCGTAAATCTTAGTAATTTTTACAAAAATCTTCTCCTCTGGAACTACTTGGCCACAACCATCATTGGGGTATCTAGTTTACAAAATGTGTGGCGTGACCCGTCAACCAACCAAGATGGCCGCCACGGCTAAAAATAGAACATAGGGGTAAAATTCAGTTTTTGGCTTATAACTCAAAAACCAAAGCATTTAGAGCAAATCTGACGAGGTTGAATTGTTTATCGGGTCAAACCTATCTGCCCTGAATTTTCAGATGAATCGGACAACCCGTTGTTGGGTTGCTGCCCCTGAATTGGTAATTTTAAGGAAATTTTGCTGTTTTTTGTTATTATCTTAAATATTATTATAGATAGAGATAAACTGTAAAAAGCAATAAATGTCGGCAAAGTAAGATCTACAAATAAGTCAACATGACCGAAATGGTCAGTTGACCCCTTTAGGAGTTATTGCCCTTTATAGTCAATTTTTAACCATTTTTCGTAAATCTTGGTTATCTTTTACAAAAATCTTCTCCTCTGAAACTACTTGGCCAAGTTCATTATAGATAGAGATAATTGTAAGCAGCAAGAATGTTCAGTAAAGTAAGATAGTAAGATGTACAAACACATCACCATCACCAAAACACAATTTTGTCATGAATCCATCTGCGGCCTTTGTTTAATATTCACATAGACCAAGGTGAGCGACACCTAGTTTTTATTCTCCGCTTGCGTAGATTTTGTCTTTCG
>JAHUZM010000067.1:32912-106015 GCA_019925275.1 Mytilus edulis
ACAAAAATAAGCAGGGAAAATCTACAAAAAGTTAATGAAACACAGTTTTTTTTCCCGATGGCTTTTCTTATCCACAATTGACCAAATAAAATTATAAATTACTAAAATGTTAATAAAGTCACCTTGATAATTCCAAATTCTCTTGTTGTTCCAACATTGTCGATGTCCTCAAAATATCTACCATTTTCCTCTACACAAAGTCTTCCGTTTTCAATCATGATTTTCCATCTCTCTGAACCCGACATTATTGCGTAATATGACCGTTTGATCTCGATTTAGAAAAAAAAATAGTGGACTGCTACAATGTCACACCACTGGTTATATTTAATCGCATTGCGAAGCCACGCCTGCTAGACACGTGCGCATTTTTTACATGTATATTTTTAAACCATGTGTTTCTTACTTTCCAATTAGAACATAATGGACTGCTGTATTTTTTTATCGGCTCTGTGTTTAAGCGTGTTGTTATCTGTTCAAACTTTGAATGGTGTCGAGACGAATATAAGAGAGAACTGCAACCCAGTTTCAGAGGTAAGTCAATTTGAAATATTCATATCTTTAAAAAAAAAAAAAAAAATGATTAATTCAAAAATATAGAGGTTCACATATATTATTATAATTAAAATGTTTTAAATATTCATGATCAAAGACTTCAAGATACATTTGGGTAGTTATTGGCGGTTTTTTTTAAAAAACCGAATGTATACTCTACAGAAAAAAGAGGGGTGTAAGGCGTTCGCTTATATATACTTGGTTCGGTCACATTCTAAAATTGCCTGTCCCTATTCGTGAACCTGTAATTCAGTGGTAACGTTGTCGTTTGTTGCTGTTTTACATATTATTTTGTTCGATCCTTATTTTGTACATAAATTACGCCGTTAGTGTTCTCGTTTGAACTTATTAACATTTGTCTTGTTGAAGGCCGTATGGTGACATATAGTGGTTAATGTCTGTGTAATTTGGTCTCTTGCGGAGAAATGCCTTTTTTGTAATTATACCGCATCTTCTTTTATTATGATTTATTGTTGTGATTATATCTTTCACTCCTTTTTAATGAATTTAACATATTCAATTCAGACAGATCATACAGTATATATCACTTTTCTTTGGGTATGCTTTAATATTTAGATAAGGGAAAATTAGTGGACCTTATTAACCTAATAAATCAAATAAAGGTTAATCTGGTATTCTTGAGGATAAACATCGATTTGCTAGTTACAAGTGGGTAGCAAGACTAAAATGTGTCCTTTGTTTTTTTATATATACAAAAAAAATTTCATGGGAACTGTACATGTTTGTACCTTCCTATCCTATTTTCGACGTTCCATATACAATTTCCTACGGCCTGTGACGGTGAAATTTCCTAGTACTGTATATTTTAAAATACGCTGAGCTTGTTTTCAGTCACAGGACTGATATCAAATGATAAATTTCAAAAGTATGGGGTCAGGAGCGGACATCTAATAAAAAACCACTTAGACAAGTTTATCAAGTTACGAATTTTCACAAAACAGACTTTAATATAATCCTGTTAATAGTAACGTATTAATCCTCCTAAATGTTATAATTGGAGAGCTAATCGCATTACATGTAAGTGTTTTCTTGCTTTGAGGATGTGATCGCGGGTGAGATTTTTCGTTATAGATCGGAATACTTAGTATACATACATTACTTTTACGGCAATTTTCACCACGGGGCGCAGCTTCTGTAACATTTTATCTGGACATTGCATAACTTAAAAGCTACGATCCACACATTCAGTGGGATTACGTCTTAAGCAGTGGTGATTGTTTCTTTGCTATTTGTTTTAGCTATACTGTAACAACTGTTTAATAAGCCTATATAATATTGTATGAATAAAGCAAGACGACAACTCTAAATAAATAAAAAAAAAAAAGGTAATTTATTCAGACCTACAGTTACTTTTTTTTCTATATTCCAGCACATGCGATAAGATTTTTTTTAATGCGCTCGTATTGCTAACCCCCATTTCCGTATTTTCCATGTAGTGTTTTTAAATTAGTTGGTAGTTGTTTGTTTTTTCCGTTGTTTGTTTTTTAATTTCTTTTTTGCTATGGTATACAGTCGGTACTTATTTCCAACTTATGACCTATCGTTATCTGAATAATGGATATTATTATATAAAGTGATTTCACTCTCCGTATGTACATGTGTAAATAGTATTTTATTTCATATTGTTTAGTGTATTATATCTAAGCATGTTATAGTCTCTGATAATGGCTCTCAATCTATTTAGTGTTAGTTCAAGTTACAATGTATTTATTTACATGTACTTGTTGAGGAATGAGACTTAAATAAGACATTCAATTGAATTGTGTATGTTAAATTAAGAAGAAAACGTCACAATTAACTTTTCAACCAATTATTTGCCGAGAACAGATTTTTCAATAGTGAGGAGAATTTTTTTTTCTCACACCGGTCAGGAAATGTGAAAATAGCACCAAAATTAGAGAACGACCATTAAACTTCAAAGGGGAGGGGATTATGATTTGTTTTCCTAAAAAATATATGCTGATCCCAAATTTGATTGATTTTTTTTGTGTGAGGCCGTTGACAACAAAAATTAATTTAAATCCATCTGATTTCCCTCATAGCTTATATTCATTATTGAATTTTGAAGAAGATAAATTTTGATTGATACATTGTAGCGCAGAGGACCCCCCCCCCCCCCCCCCCCCCCCCCTTTTTTTTTTTTTGCCCTACACTGATTTACGTAAAGTAAAACGTAAAGAATTCAAAACTATCAATAGTAAAACAGTCATGCAATACAGTTTCAAAACGTTTACACTATATGTATGCAGTATATATATATTAATTTTATCACTTAGTCTTTTCAATATTCATACGTTACAAGGCTTCATCAGCTTTCTGATTTTAACCGTATGAGTATATATACGAGTAAAAAGAGATCGTGGGTATACATGAAAACAGAAACACAACACAAACTGCCGGAGTTCAGCGAATAAAATACGGCTACAAATATCCATTGTCACTTTTAGTTTATGCTCATAATAATCGATTGTTTATTTCAGAGACGAATATTGACATTCTCCATTCAGGTGCCGCAAATTATCCTACCTGTTGATTCAATTTTGAACGTTGTGACTGTTTTCGCTGATGCATCGAGCGCTACTGATGAATATACATTTGTAAATTCAAGTAATCTTGGTGGTTCTCATTTTTTAGAATCAGCGGAAAACTCAGTAGTGTGTTTAAATTATACCGAAAAACACGGGGTAAATTTAGGAGATTCATTGTCGGAGCTAAATAATTTAGGGGATTCATTGTCGGAGCTACATAATTTAGGGGATTCGTATAATCTTGGAGATTCTGATTTACATAATCTTGGACAGTCTGATTCATATTGTTTTGGAGACTTAAGCAACACTGCTGAATCCAGCCTGTCGTTGATTCTAGAAACAAAAACATTAGAGTCATTTGAAGAGTATGCAGTAAATTATGACACAACATTAAAATCGCCAAACAAAGCTTTAATGACCAGTACACCAAGAAAAATACCAGTGATTAGTGGGGTGGCAGACATATCAGATGATAATTATGACTTTGGACTGTTTGATTATTCCGTAAATAGAACTTTAATCGAGTTAGAACCAACGTTCGGAATTTCCAGCAGTGAACATGAAAGTTCTTGTTATATGGGTTCAGAAATTAGCACAAAACTGAGATGTAATATTTGCCCTTCGTCGCCTTATGAATTCAACGAAGATGATACGGAAACACTTCATCTAGCATCAACCGAAATACTGTCACTATCTTCTGGTTTTGAAGGAACTTCATATCTTGCTAGTTCTCGCTCAGAAAGCAGTATAAATGAAAATGTTTCAGTGTATTCAGATGCATCAATTGGTATGGCAGAAATGTATCATGATGTTAGAGCTACATTTCCCCAAGAAGAAACAAAACCTTTGCTTGTATCGCAATCACGTAAGTGTTTTTTTTTTTGTTTGTTATCATAATAGATATAGAAAGATGTGGTATGAGTGCCAATGAGACAACTCTCTATCCATAAGTTAGAAAGTAATATAGAATGACATTCAAAACAGTGTGGCTGTGGCCATTGATTGACACATTAAATTCATCCATTGACTGGGACAATTTACGTGAACGTTTGTCTGTAACGACCACTGTTCACGACGTACCTACGATAGACATTTAAACTGTGGGGTCACCAAAGGTTTCTTAACGCCTTTACTTATAAAATAATTCGAAAAATTAATCAGGAATAACCTTTATGTTTTGATTTATATAATTGGTATAAATCAAAACATCGTGTTATTTCTGATTAATTTTTCGAATTACTTTATTAAGGTGTTGAGAACCTTTGGTGAAGAACCTTTGGTGACCCAATAGTTTAAGTGTCTTTAAAAAGTACATAGTGAGCAGTGGTTGTTACATACAAACGTTCACCTAAATTGTCCCAGCCAATGGATGAATTTAATGTGTCAATCAATAGCCACAGCCACACTGTTTTGAATTTCATTCTAAAGAGAAATATGACTTGCCTTTGCTCGACAAACGATAATACACTTGTTTCAGTACATTAAATGGTTGTGAATTTCCTTAATAAAATTTGGTGTTTACTAGCATAATTAGAAACGTTTCAACTACCTTAGGCAAAGTTGGCGTTTGAAGGATTTGAAGGATTTTGGCTATTATTTTTAAGTGATTTTTTTTATTAAATAGCTATTCAACTGTATCGTTTTTATGCATCGAAGCTTTGTGAGTTCTTGGTGGAGGTTAATCTAGAAAAATGCATCGGACGCATTTAATTTATTGCGTATTGTTTTCGTGTTTTAAAAGAAGAGCAATGATTTGTACTATCCTATTAAAATCTGTCATGATTTGAGAATAATGTTTCAATGAGTGCTCATTATGGCTAACGTTAATTGATGGTCTTAAAGGTTCATAAGATATTTTGTGAAGGTCAATTGTTCTTTATCAGTATTCATATGTTACATGTTGTTCGTTAATCTTTTCTTTAGTCAGTTGATTAAATCACATGTGGTTGAAACACTTACGGTTAATTGCATGTTCAAATACATAAGATTGATTGATTACGTTTGATGATCAAATAGCTTTAAGTAAAGCGGGAAAAATCGCTTTAAGTAAAGCGGGAAAAATAACAAAGAGAGCTTAAAAAAGATAAAAACAAATAAATAAATAAAATTAGTGTTTTAGTTTATTAACAAAACTATCATATCACATTTTTGTAGATCCAGAGAGAAGTCGTCTCCTTGCTCGTCATACAAAAGTAGCAAGTATTCAGAAGGATTTAAAGTCATGTAGGCGCTGTTGTAGTAAAGTTTGTACGAAGAAATTCTCTCTTGTGGAGGTTAAAAACATGCGATTGGAATTCTGGTCAAAGACAATAAATGGTCGCAACCAGTGGTTATTAAAAAAGTTCTCTGAAACTAATATGGAGTATACACCATACTTCCGTATACAGAACGGACATGTAGTTTGTCCAAAGGCATTGATGAGAATGCTTGGAATTCACAAAAATTTCTATTACTCTAATAGAAAAAAGTTCATAGGAGGAGCACGTTTTTCTGTATCGGAGAGACACTACTGTGCCAGCATAAAATCACTCCAAGCTATAAACTGGCTGGAAGAATACGCTACATATTACGTTGACAGGATGCCCGACTGTAATACACTCTTACTACCTTATCGGACACGACAGTGCATGATTTATATAAGATATAAAGAAGATATGAAGGAAAGATCAGAAGAATTTTTAATGCCATCAGCCTTCTACGGAATGTGGAAAAAATATTTACCCAATCTTAAAGTCAAAAAGGTATAAATTAAAACAAACAAGTTAGGCACAAATCTTTAATCAAGTGATAATAAGAGAAAAATTAATATAACAAAAAATCTTAACTTTTTTTTCACATAGTCACTGAACCATGAAAATGATGTCAAGGACAATGGATATATACGACAGACGAAAACTTCATAACATCAGGCATCTATATACAAAGTATGAAGCATCCAGGTCTTCCACCTTCTAAGATATAATAAAGCTTTTTAAGAAGTTAGCCAACGCCGCTGGATCAATAATCCTATGTCGAGCTGTTTGCGACAAAAGTCGCAGGCTCGACAAAAATTACATCTAAAGGTTGAAATTTATTTCAGAATGATAATAGCGTGGGGACGCTGTAAAAAAAGTTTGATTCATAAAACTTCTAAAATCTTTTAATTGAAATGCCCATCAAAATCCAAAAAATATTTTATCTTTCTGAAAGTTGATAATGAAACACAAAATTCATTGAACTTTTATATATCTAGTGGATGCTAGGCCTTACTGTTACAACTTTTCCAACTGGACAGATTAGTCTGTACTTACGAGTAGTTTTCGAGATGCTATTTTGTATTTTTGTCCATTTGTTATGAATAAACTCATCATAGATACCAGGACTAAATTTAGTATATATACACCAGACGCATGTTTCATCTACAAAAGACTCATCAGTGACGCTCGAATCCAAAAAAGTTAAAAAGGCCAAATAAAGTACGAAGTTGAAGAGCATTGAGGACCAAAATTCCTAAAAGGAATGCTAAGAATCCTATGAACCATATTCATGATAATAGTACCAGATGCCTGAGATGGAAGTACAAAAAATCCTATGCATATTTCCATCCAAATGTTCTGTTTTAATAATGTTTTCCGTATTTCCCAAACCATTTTTTTTCTCTATTTACAAAAATGATTTATCTTATGAAAATCTACCCACTCTAGAGGGTTTGGATGGGGTTAAATCAGAGTTCGCGAAATATTTTTTTCCATGGTGGTCCTTGAAGAAAATCTGCTGGTCCTCACTATTAATTCTATTGAAAAATACTAAAATTGTGTCAGTCCTATGCAAAATTTTGGTGGTAAAATCCTGAGGACCACCACTTTTCGCGAACTCTGGTTGAATGATTAAAGAATAATGCCTTTTAAAAAATGAAGATTAGAGAATAACGGGCCAAAAAAATGATGATAAGAGAAATATATGTGGTCTTATTTTTGAAGATTAAAGAAAAAAGGGGTTAATTTTTTTAATATTAGAGGAAAAAGGGGTGAAAAAAAAATGTTTACATAATAACAGACCACCCACCCCCTAGTCCAAGATTACTCTGACGTCAAACGGCTGTTTTGCCGCCCCAGCTTGTCTGGCAAAACAGCCGTTTGACGTCAGAGTAATCTCGGACTACCCCCCACGCCCCCCCCCCCCCCCCCCCCCCGCAATGGATTATCCAGACCCTAACTCTGTCCCTGGGATAGTCCAAATAATTATGACGTCTGGCAAGGCTATTTTAATTTTTTTTCGCCTTCTAGCAGAAAAAAAATAAAATAGCCTTGCCAGACATCATAATTATTTGGACTTCCCCTGCGGGAGTAAGATCTTACTATTAAAACAAATCCTTGCTGGGACCATTTTCAAAATACACGTCTTATTTCAACTTACTTCTTAGAGTTGTCGCAAAATCTTGGTTATGTCTTTGAGTATAACCATCTGCTGTTGTCCTTTCTTTCATAATTGTAACAGGAAACCTATTTGTGACAGGGGGCGCGAAAACTAATGCGCATAATATACAGCTCGTTACGGGACTTGTTTCCGGAAATTCTTACGATACGGCAGTCTTCTTCTTTCAGTTTCTAGCGATCCTTTAATTATTGAAGATTAATCGCCGGGTGTTGACTATACAAATTTATATAATTACAAGGTAACCAGAAAAAAATAACATGTAGCCTAATACTATATAGTAGTATATAGGTTGATAATAATTATAGTTAAGGATAGAAAAACTTGAAGTCTTTTGACTTTAAACAGTTTCAGTTCAACATCCAGGCGCGGATCCTGAGGGGGGGTTCCGGGGGTTGGAACCCCCCTTTTTTTGGACGATCAATGCATTTGAATGGGGACATGTAATTGGAACCCCCCCCCCCCTTTGTCCTGGGTTAGGAACCCCCCTTTTTAAAATGGCTGGATCCGCCCCTGACATCCATAAAATTTCACAAAGGTTTTGCAAAGTTATTTTTATTTTAAAAAAAATTGAACAATATACTGAACGTTATGCCGCCGACGAAATGTAGGATCGCAATGTCTCGCGTTGGCGTCATAAATATGTCACCTGCTCGACAAAACTGTCAACCACAAAACCAATCTCAGCAGTTATTGAATTGCTTTAGGCAGCAACCATTTGATTTTCTGGGGGGGGGGGGCTATGGTTTTTTTTTGGAAAAAAAGTTTGTTTCCAGTTTTTGGAGAAAAAAAAAATTTTTGTTTCACCTTCAGCTGCCACTATATGTAATGCTAAAATTGAAAGAAAAAAATTGTTTTCGACTTGTCGCGAAAAAAATAGATTGTTTGTCCAGAAAAAAAAACCATAGCCCCCCCCCCCCCCCCCCCCCCCCCCCCAGAAAATCAAATGGTTGCTGCCTTAAACAAATGGAAAGTGAGTATAGAACTCGCAGAACAGATTAAGACTTGACAGAAAATGAACAAATATATATAATATGATACCTTTTAGCTGAAAAGTAAATTTCGTCAATTTGATCCGCAATTAAAAGCCAACGAAGAAAGAATTATATAGCTGATGTGCTTCTAACAAGTTCATAAAGGCTTTTTTACTTTCTTTAGATTAAGCTTTTTTGTTATCAAAATTCATGTGTACGCCCAGGCGTTTTGACGTAAACGTAGCTACGCGCCTGGAGCTAATCGAACACAATGTCAATGTATAGTCATAGAAAAAAATACAAATGATGAATTGTCAAAGTTTTCATGCCTGTCCTTCATCTTGATAGTTGCTGGAGGGTCTTCAATAATGAAAGAAACATAAATACACTAAAACCGGGTCAATATGGTCCCAAGTGTCGACTTAAGCAGAACTAGTACTTAAAGTATAACACTGAACTCAGGGACGGATCCAGCCATTTAAAAAAGGGGGTTCCTAAACCCGGACAAAAGTGTGGGGGGGGGGGGGGGGGGGGTCCAACTACATGTCCCCATTCAAATGCATTGATCATCAAAAAAAGGGAGGGTCCAACCCCGGACCCCCTCCCCCTGGATCCGGGCCTGGCACTGTCACTATATTTAAGTCTAGTCATAAATAAAATCACAAGACAGCACAATACAAGACAAGAACAGACAGACCGATCCAGTATTTATGATTATGAGAATTACGATTTTTGACTTATCCTACATATCGGTCTTTTAATGTTTTCCCAAAAACCTTAAAGTCTTAAATAACAATGAAACTATGTTTTTGCTTTGAGACTAGAATATTGTCGAAAAAGTAGCTTAAATCATTTGCGTTTCTATGTAAGAAAAAGTCCGGGAAACGCTCAAAATGCACGATTTTGCGTTAATTTTCTCAGAGCTTCTGGGGGCCTTGAGCGGCCCTCAGACCCTTCGCCAAAATATTTTCAACTAATATTTTTTGCCTCACTATTAAAAGAGGCTAGTTACGGCCCTGTTAAACTGTCTTTAGATGTTTGTAGTTGCCTAAATGAGTGTGGTTGCTATGTCTGGTTCTATTGTCTGGTGGGATCAAAAGGTTACATGTAGGGACTTCAACAATTGTGTGTATAATTTTGCAGTAGGGGATCCAGGAGAAATTAGAAGGAGTTTCTCATAATTTACATAGGCGGATCCAGGGGGGGGCCCTGGGGGGCCCGGGCCCCCCCTTTCGTGGGAAAAATTTGGTTGATTATATAGGGAATCACTGAAGCATGACTGGAGCGGGCCCCCTCTTAGGTCAGTCAGCGGGCCCCCCCTTAGGAAAAGTTCTGGATCCGCCACTGATTTATATGAATTTTCAGCATAATATCTGGTAAACAAAAATCGACTCTCTTCGGTTCGGTGTTTATGATTCAGTTTTCGGGAATATTAAGTCCCCCTTTCAAAAATCCTGGATTCGATCGCCCTTAGTTTTGTATGTCAGTGACTGCTCCATAGTCTTACATGTTAAACAGCTGATCTTAAAAAAATCACATGAATTAAAATACTAAATAGAAAAAGTTGTCGGCCATACTGCCAGTTCGTCCATACTAAGGAAACTCGTTTCGGCCATGGTTTTTATTGCTATGTATAAAGAAATTTTTGTTTATCGTCATATATCATTTTGTAGCTACCGCTACGTATAGTGGAGTAGAATGCTTATCGTTTACGTTATTTAACTAATATTTTACTGTCATTCGTCATGTGGTACCCAAATCCTACTCTCATGTATACATGTATCATGGCACGTGATACTGGTCACTATCGTTTCGAGATGTTGAATGTGTGAATATATATATAGATATGAATTTCACATAGAAAAATAGCAAAACAGAAAATATGCTATATTGCCGGCTCTGGTTAAAATATCTTAATCAAAGCCAGGAAAATAGCATAATTCTTTAGAAGTACATGTAAAATTGAGAATGGAAATGAGGAATGTGTCAAAGAGGCAACAACCCGTCCATAGAAAAAACCACAACAGAAGGTCACCAACAGGTCTTCAATGTAGCGAGAAATTCCCGCACCCTGAGGCGTCCTTCAGCTGGCGGCTATTTTACCGGCAACAGCAATATAGTGAATTTGTTATTTCGCCGGCTCTTTGTAAAGATTGAAATTTAATATTTACTTTTGAAATTACTTCGAAAATGTGCACTGTCAACATAAATTATAATCGTTTAAAACTTTATACAATATTATAACATAATCATTCACATAGCTTCAAAAATCAAAAATGTTATAGTATTTAAATTTGCTTTTGAAATAATTGTTCTTTAAATTCACTATATTGCCGGTGCCGGGAAGATATCCATTTCTAAAGAAATATGCTATTTTGCCGCCTTGAATTATTTCAATAAGAGCCAAAAAGAAACAATATTTTCTATTTTGCCGTTGCCGGCAACATAGCTACTGCCATCTTTAAAAGGCCCCGAAATGACAAATTTATGAACAATAATTTAAAAGTGAAAACTAACGGCAATAAGCCAATAAACGTAAAACAAATATGATATACAGCAACAAATGACAACCACAGAATTACAGGCTCCTGACTTGGGACAGGCACATATATAATGTGGCGGGGTTAAGCATGTAAGCTAGCTCTCAAACCTCCCCTAACCTGGAATAGACTAGTGGTGCAACTGCACGACACAAGGACAAACTGTACAAAACAAGTTGCTTTCTTTAAAAAAAAAAGAAATGCAATCGTAAACCCAAATGCTTGTTTGACATTAAATATTAGATAATTGTTTAATAAAGATGTATTGTTTTATATCATTTTTTGTGCTATATGAATTAAAAACTGACATTGATTGTTTACTTAACGAAACTACAGTTCAATGTGGGTAGATATATTCTTGCTATAGGAATCATTGCCCGCGACCAATGATTTTTCCCCCCTCTCTCCCGAAAAAAAAACATGCTAAGTCACCCACTTGATGTTCCATTAAAAGTTTTTTTTTAAAGAGTTAGGTTTTAGGCTATAGTTTAAATACAAATAGGAAGAAGTGTAATCAATTAATGATTATTTGTGTTAAAGAAATGCAATACGTGAACCTGTAAAATAGCTGTTTTTTATTCAAATTTGATATTGATAATTATTATTATTTTTACACCTGCTCTGCAAGGTTTTTGTTACGCTTAGGATATATAGTAAGCATTGGTAATTTTAAGTTGTGTGCTTTGTGCTCTTAAAAGTTTTAGATGGCAAACCTCTTTTGTTAAAAACAAAAACTTATTAAAAACTTTATTCGCTTTGAAGATATTTTCCGAAAGTCCCTTTCTATTTTGATGTTTTCCAAAATTCAAATTGTGGGTCATGAAAATAGCCTACAAGTTTAATTGTAAATACATATAATTTGAATTCAACTTCATCCTCTTCGCCTTGATGACCGAAACCAATTCATTAATAAAGTTATTTATAGCCTAGACAAAACAGCTTAAACCTTGTACTCGATAAACAAACAAAATTGAAAACAACAACAAAAAACTAATATGATCAAACCTGAAATTACCACTGAATACCCATCGCCTAAATATAAGTTTGTTTAAAGGCCACATTTATGAACTGTTGTACCTTTTTTCTGAACACGATTTGTTCATTAACTTTTAAAGGGTGTCTTTTGCATTGGAAAGTTACACTACTGTCTAATGGTATGTATGTACATTCTTTTAAACCAGGTGTATTCATAAGCACATATCCCAAGTAAGAAGCATGTTTTTTAGTGGTTGTCTTTTTTTGTTGCAGTTCATATTTGGTTTTTGTTTCTGGTTTGAAGTTAAATAATATTTGCTTTTCCTGTTTAAATTGTTTTATTAGAGTGTTTTTGGTGCCCTTAATAGAATGCTGTCCAATGTGACACAAGTCTTTGTTATGAAGGCTGTATTATGACCTATAATAACTTTGACTTCACTGTGTCTAACACTTCATGGAGAGTTGCCTCATTGTTATTCCTATCACATTTAAAAAGATATTCCTTCTGACATTTGACAAATGCATTAGAATAATCTACATGCATAAATAGAACTAAACGGTTTCCTTGTTAGTTTCTTATATTGACCTATCTTTTTTCTCTCTTGCTGAATAGTTTTAAACTGTTAATTTGGGGACATTGTGTAGCCTACTGATCAGTGAGATGGCTCAAAATCTCCTTACACTATTTTCATGTTCGTACTTCATATATATATATATAATCCGAAAATTCATCATCGTGTGAGTGATCGTCTTCAAGAAATAATAATTATTTATATTGACGAATATTTTGAAGAGCCTTAATTACAACAGGAACATATAGTTAGATGATCTGTTCCCTGACCATAACTATATAATAGATTTTTTTCTTATCTCTGTCTGCATCTATCATCACTCGGTGTCTATGAATAGACATTTGATGTCTTATCGTTGACCCAGTTAAGTCTGCTAAAATTGCATGCATGATTAATTTTAGGGTTATCGATCGTAATAAAAGCGGCACATTTAAGTCGTTATGTTATTGCTTGAAGTATTATTTCTTACATCTGCATAGTCAAATGTATTTTTTTTTTAATATACTTTAGATCTAGATTTCAGTTTTATTTTTGATTTTTTTTTTCATATTTAATATAATATACTTATGCATATTTCAATAACAAAAAGGATTCAGATGTACGTACCTATAAAAATCTGATTTGTATTTTAATAAAGGAGGTTATATGACCTCCTTGTTTAAATAAAAAAAGAAATAATGTTGCAATATTAAATAAAGAAAGTAACTGTATTTCAATGTGCAATTTTAAGAAAATAAAAACGGAAATGTACTTTTATAATTAATTTTAAGGTTTTCAATAAACAATATGTTTTTTTGTAAAATTCTCGTTTTTTACATCTATTCAAGGACGTCATATATTAGATGATATACGTCCTTGGTGTATCCTAGATGTCAAATTTTTTTAAGTGCAAGAAAGACTTCCTCCTAATTTCAGTATGAAAAAAACATAGATACCATGTACGTATACATCTTCCCTAGACTCAGAATCTTAAATGAAATGCTAGTAATACTACTTTTATAGATTTTAGTTTTGACAAGTTTCTGAATATAAATCGCCTTCTTTACATGAAATCTTATCTCATAAATTAACACAGCTGGTTTCAACGTTTGACTCTAATTAAAATAATAACGCATATATACAGTCAGGATTCTACTTCGTCAAAATTATCTCCCCATTACGCCAGTTCATTTTCACAATCGTAGAAATGGAAGTCATTGTAGGGATGACGCGCTGCAAATTTTGCTCTCGGAAACCGATAAATTTATCCACATTGCACCATTACGATCCTTATATGTCGGTTGTATTTTAAAAGACAAATGTATCAACTAGCTAATGAGCATCAGTTAATGATCTTGGCTGCATTGATTCAACTTAAAACTATTGTCTGATCGGTTGTCAGGTTGAATTTTCGAAATTCATCAACATTAAAAAAAATTCTAATTAAATATTTCGTGAAAGGGCAGACTAGATTTTTTTAGTGGTTGAAGACTATAAACCCTAGTTTTCACACACAAAAAAATATAATTTTTGGAAAGTATGCATTTTCATCATCCAACTTGAAAGACTGTCGTCAAGTACTTTAAGTAAAATATAGCTATTCGAACACACCTACTCTGTATTTGTGATTCATTAGATAGGTATTTCACTTGACCCATATATATTTCATTTTAGTACTGTCATTTTTTATTTATGTTATAAAGTCAACTTGTAGCTTTGATAGAAAATAATAGAATCTGAAGCGAGACGATGTGTGAAATAGTCTTGCTTTGTACGATATCAAGACAAAATATTCAACACAAACACGCCCTAACATAAAAAGGTGCACTCGATTCTTTTTGATACAATTGTTTCCAATTTTTTGGAATTTTTTCTTGAGTCACATAATGGAAGGGCAGACACGAAAATTACTGAACTAATAGATTGATATGTTTTCCGTCCGTAGTAAATTAAAAAAAAAATCGGAGGTTATGCATTTTCTACATCCAACTTGAAAAATACTCATGTCGTCGACTTGATATCTAATTGTTTTGCTTAACTTTGTACTAAATATAAAAAAGAAGATGTGGTATGATTGCCAATGAGAAAACTATCCACAAAAGACCAAAATGACACATACATTAACAACTATAGGTCACCGTACGGCCTTCAACAATGAGCAAAGCCCATACCGCATAGTGAGCTATAAAAGGCCCCGATAAGACAATGTAAAACAATTCAAACGAGAAAACTAACGGTCTTATTTATGTAAAAAAATGAACGAAAAACAAATATGTAACACATAATCTATAACGACAACCACTGAATTACAGGCTCTTGACTTGGGACAGGCACATACATAAATAATGTGGCGGGGTTAAACATGTTAGCGGGATCCCAACCCTCCCCTAACCTGGGACAGTGGTATAACAGTACAACATAAGAACGAACTATAAAAATCAGTTGAAAAAGGCTTAACTCATCAGATAGACAAAAATTCAAGTGGACGTGGCCCGGTACTTATACATCCCAACACAAAAAGACACAATGAACAGATCTGAGATTACTCGCAGTTATCTGACAGCTTGTTCAAAGCCACTAACAACTAATAAAAAAATCATGCAACTAAGACTAAAATATCAATCCGTACACATCCAACATCCAATGGATTTAGTGTAAAGACGTCATAAACAGCCAGAGAAAAACATGACTTTGTAAATTGAAAACTTATGCAAGTGGTGTTTTTAAAATAAAACACTTCGTAATTGAGAAGAAAATTGTAATTTTGTGTGTTTCTATTAACTTTTAAAATTTTTGTCACTATAGTAAACATTACAGTAAGCATTTATCGCCTTCTCTAACAAAGAGCTTCGATTCTTTTGTTCTATTTCAACCGGGTTTCTGACTGTATATGTAAGGTAAATATTAGCAGCTTGTAATTGTATGCAAGGAAGCATTAAAATGCTCATTAAAGTAGCTTGCGTCATTATAAATTTCGCATCATATGTAACATATCTCTGTAGCAACTTAAGATGCGAATGCTTATTCAACAGCTAGGTCAGTTGATAAGCTATTGCGCATGTATATGAAAGGTGGCAATAGAAAGAACAGAAGTATTCCGAATAACATCCGGTGTTTCGAAAGACTACGGACATCACCCAATATGTACTGCGTAAACCCTCAGGGGTTTACGCAATTAAAAAAAAAAAAAAATAAAAAAAAAAAATAAACACCCGACAACCACTTAGTAAGAGGCTCGAATCCTGACTCGTGACATTCACAGTACAGAATGTGGCAGTATTACACATGTTTTTGTATCCCACCAGTATCTGAGTTGTAAAATGTATAGCACAACATATTCAATGATATTAGAACAAACTTTAAAATCAGTTGAAAGCGACTAACTTATAAGATAAATACAGAGCACAAAAAACCCCAACTAAAGACACAAAGTACAGATTTCAGAGTACTCGAAGATAATGAAAGTCAGTTAAAGCCAATAACAACTAATAAGAAGAATTATGTAACTAAAGCTAAATCATCAATCAGTAAGCATCTAACATCCAATAAGACGTCATTAACATGCCGTGGGTCGGAGAAAAAAAAATCATGTATCTATAAGGTTTAAATATCAATCAGTACACATCCAACATCCAATAAGACGTCATTAACAGTCAGAGAAAATAAATAAGAAAGAATAATATAGATATATACAAATAACCACCAGATTGCATGCCGGATCCTCGTCTGCTTATTGTGGTATATTTATTTCATTATTTAAGAATCATCTCAGCAATATCAAATACATCTATACGGGTAACTATACTCATTAAGGTATCTGCTTTTTGACATGGTCCCCTCGTAGCCTATAGTAGTATTCGTATTCAACGTCAGCGCAAGTAATCGAATTGAATTTTCTAACACGTCTACTATAACATGTATAAATGTTCATAATATCAACGGAATCATTGCTTAATAAACAAAGTAACAAGTATAATTGAATATGGTGCTTTTACGCACTAAAACAAAAGGACATCACCCTGTTTAGGTATTGGATTCTTCGCAAACGTTGCATGGAGTAGTATAGGAGATAAGACATTTGAATAAAAAGACACAATTGATTGTAATAATCTAATAAAATTAATAAAAGTACTTTTGGTATCATAAACTTTGTCGAATTTTCAATGCAAACAAACTATTTTGTTCACTCTCCTTCTAAAACTGTTTCTTTAAATACATTTAGAATCAAACAAAATATTTTTACTCTCCACCCCTAGCCTTCTGAAGTGGTTGACGCTACACGGACATATTTTTGAAGAATCTGTTAGATCTTTATTCTTATCAACAGTCTAAAGTGATATTTAAGATAGATTCATTACAATTATCGCATGACAAATTGTAGCTATATTTATAACATTTTGTTCAACGCCTCACAAGTCTTTGTTAATATGAAACCTACTGAAACAAAGTAAAATGATGTCGAGATTATTTTTATGAACACGAAATACTGATCAAAATCTCAAATATTTTTTATGAAATACTTTGAAAAAGCACGACGTTTTTGAGAGAACACCGGTGGAGTTTTTTTTAGTCTATTATTAAGTAAGATTATAGATTATTCTGTAATCTTTGTTATTGTATAGCAACATTATATTCTATACATAAAAATCATGCCACAACAATAGCGTGACTAGAGTTTGACTAATTATTATAAAGTAGCCATTTACACTACATTTTGTATATGATAAAAATTTGCACTGAAGATCACAAAGAAGGGGGGAGGTTAATGCGATAATCAATAATTTTGTAAGACTTATTTCGTCGCTTTTACTGAATACAATAAAAAATTATTTAAGCAAAGGAAATATAAAAATACAGAATAAAGTAAGAATATTCAAAATGGAGGAAAATGTAATACAAAAACAAATCGAGGAAAGACAGACTGAACCATGGATAAAGGACATAAAGAAAAACAAAGTGTCTATAAGAATAGTCATTACTTTACATTATTCTTATGTTGCGAAAAATTATGACATAAGTATGATAGCCCTGTATAATCTTCATTTTTGTATTGTTAGCATATACAAGAATACAATCATCATTCCTAAAAGGTTTGCCAAATACAGCTAAGGTAATCTATACCGAGGTAGCTAGAAAGGCCTTAGTATTTCAAAAATTCAAAAGTTTTGTAAACAGTTAATTTATAATTATGACCATATCAATGATCATTCTTGTCAGCACAGAAGTGCTGACTACTGAGCTGGTGATTACCCTCGGGTAATTAAAACTCCACCAGCAGTGGAACGTATGTAAACTCATATTATTATCCTCAATCCTGAAACAAAACAGGACACAGGCAAATTAGGCTCCTTTTTAAAAAGACTGAGGGCAGGGAGTCCTTAACATGATTTCAATTTCTTGTATATATATATATATATATATATTGATTTTAAAAAAGACAAGGATTATAGTTCAAAGTGTCTGCATTGTTAATTTTCATTACTCTATATATGTAAACTGTATATTATGTATCATGTTTTAAGCCATTGGCCCATATGGGCGTAAAGTGCTTTTCAATAAAGAATTATTAGTCATTAACAGATTCCCGAAAGAGGACGCTTCAAAAATAATTTTATCACATGAACGTGTCATATAATTGTGACAGTGGAAAAAGCAGCTGCATTTTTTATTACGACCTCACAAGTCACCCTGTTTTCCCCGGTGACACAATTTCGTAATTTTGATTGGCCTAGGAATTTCAAAAGCTTTATCTTATTTTTGCATAAAATACGATTGTACGTGCTCCCCGTGATTACATTCAAAAAAATGCCTAGAACAAGTAAGGAAAAGCTTGATCTAACCCGTAATTTTATGGTTGTAGCATAATCAATGGATAACTAAGTATACAATAAAGCCCATATTCTTCTGTAGACGTTACATATACATCTCCATCTAGAAGGCAGAATGAATAACTAAGAGTACAACAGGCCTCTGTCATATTGTAGACACATCATTCAAATTCAAATTAACAGACAGAATGGATTACTACGTGAACAAAACGCCCAAGTTCTATTGTATACCGGTCATACAAATTCCACCTAACATGACAGAATGGAAGACTTAGAGTACAACAAACCCCGTTCTATTTTATATGGGTCATACAAATTCCATGTAGCTGCCAGAATGGATGACAAAGAGAACCGGAAGCCCCCTTTCTATTGTATGTGTGACTGTTCTCCAACATTTAAAAAATCCAACTAATGGCAAATGGGTTTGATATTTATATAGCAATTGAAATTGTTGTTTTATGAAGGTAAAGTGATACCTGTAAAAATGTGTAATGTGATTTTCGTATGCAGTTAAGAATTTGAATAAAAAATGTCAAATAATAAACAAAGTAATAAATATACAAAATTAAATTAAATAGGAGAAGTATGCATATTTTTCTAATACTGTTGATCTTCCTATTATAATCTTGAATTCTATATATATATCGGCTTGTCAGATAGACGTTTATATGTTTATAAGTAAAAAGCGGTTACTTTTATAACATTTTTGTGAAGAAATACTTGAATTTTCTGAAAAAATCAATTATAAATTATGATTGATATATTATATTTAAAAGTGGACACTACACTCAATGCATCTGGAAAAAGACACAGAGTTTAAGACCCGCCAATATATACAACGACGGACTCTGACTACTGGTGAGGTGTCCAACAGTCTGTCTCTTTTTCACTCCAGAGCTCGTTGAAAATGTAGAAAAAATAAAAGATTTGACATAATGGCCAATGAGGCAACTCTCCACAAAAGACCACATGACGTAGAATTTAAGATCAATATTTAATACAAAATGTAAGGTTATTTGGTAGTTTGGTTTAGTACGCTGTTCCATCAATCTAATTGATTGTAGGTGGGTGGTCCTTCGTTGCTGAAGTGGTTCTATTGTTGGCGGTTGTTTCCTACTACTCAGAACTCGGCGACATAAATGGCGACATCTGTTGTGTCGATGGCAATCTCTTCGGCGTCTTCAAGTGTAGTAAACAATACAAAACGGTGACCAATTGTTGTTAAATTCTACGTCTCTCATTGACACTCATACCACATTTTCTTATTTCTATATACAAAAGCCATCCAGCAGTGAGAATTATTGACTTGAGAGTACAATCAAGCCCAATTCTATGATGATGGGTCATATAAATTCTACGAAGCATTCAGTCTGATCTTTGGTCGGGTTGTTGTCTCTTTGACACATTCCCAATTTCCATTCTCAATTTTAGAATGAATTACTTTGAGAACTAGCCACCATTGGATTGTAAACGGGTTATACAAATTCTATCTAGCAGTGAGAATGGTTGATTATGAGTACATCCAAGCCCCCGTCCTATTGTAGACGAAGCCAACTTAAGATTGAGCAAAACACATACAACCAAATACCGGATATGAACTCGCTTGCTCGGAAAGATAAGGAGTTTCTGCTCAAATTTTGGCACCAGTCATGTAGTTTATGCTATGTGAAAATATGGCGATATGAACAATGAAGGAAGAACGTTACTACTTTTAATTGAACTTGCACGTGGTAATCTGTGACACTTTTTTAAATGGCAATTAAAGAATAATGTTTTTTTTGTGTGTAATATACATTCTCATTCCTCATTTCACACTGCAAACGGTGTGTGACCTGAGTAAGTTCTTACTATCTAAAATGTCTTAATTTTAGGTTGGCCTGTTGTTCAATGTGAAACGGAATAGTGACTATCCCTTCGCTATTAGTTTAGATATGATTACTAATTACAGCAAATGTCACAACGAACTACTTTTCTCAGTGGCAACGAAAATACGCGATTAAGAATTGAAAAAAAATAACAACAACAAAAAATCTTACTTTTTCAATTGATAAATTTCAAATTACCGGTTTTGTCAGCTTAAGTAATGGGAAGTTACAGCTAAGTAGGGCTAACTCTATTCCTGGTTTTACAAAACAATTGGAACGAGTATATTAAGTTTGTGGAAATTACAAATTTTTCTACTTTGTACATGTATTTCACATGCATGGCAAAAATGGATTGCTATTGCAAAAAAAAGTGATTACGTAATTGGGAAATTTATTAAAGCTTTCGTACATCTATCCTATCAAAACATGCTCTTTTCATAAGGTTTTTATAGGCAGGCTGCAGTTTGTCTTACCTCTAGTTGTTGTTCCCCTTTGGAAAATATCTTAAATAGGAAACGATTTAGAGCGGGCAAATGAAAACAAAATGAATCATTCTCGTAAAAATAAATGTCTTGGTCACATGGTCCAATACACGTAGAACTTCCTTCACATTTTATTATACGGACATTACATTTTACATATCTTGAAGTCTGATATGATCAAAACAACTAGCTTTTTCCGTTTCAAGCTAAACAATAACTATTCATAAGTAAGTCGAGGAAATGATGACATATTTATAATATCCTTGTTTCATTGTTACATGTATTTGGAATATTATTACTATACACATGAATATATGTGAACTCATATCGTTAATATATTTCTTAGATAAAGGCAACAGTAATATACCGTTGTTCAAAACTCGTACATCGATAGACAAAAAACAAAATTGGGGTAACAAACTTAAACTGAGGGAAACGCATTAAATATAAGAGGAGAACAACGACACAATATTAAAATGTAACACACACAGAAACGGACTAAGCATTAGACAAAATCCGATGAGAAAAACAAATATAACATCAAAACCAAATACATCTAAATCGTGTTAATACGGAGAACGCATCAAATACCAAAGACTTTTATTTAAAAGGAACATATATTTGTGACCAGTGTTGCCTCAGTCTTATTCCACTATACTCTATCTTTATTATTTTCTAATATTTAGTGCGCATACAGACAAACTAAATTGATTTTATTATCCAATTAATTTAGAAAATTGTTACAAGTGTTATCGAATACTGTATAGTACTATTTAGAAGTGATATATTTTTGTTGCAACATAATCTTTCAGGTGGATTTTTTTAACATTGTTTGCATGATCTTCTCGCGATATTTTGTGCCTTGTGTTCTAAGATAAAATAACATTGATAACTTTTAGAAGCTCTTAATTATGATTTATGAAATTTATGTAAAATGTCAAATTTAAACTTTTCGGCAAAAAAAGAAAATCTACTTACTTCAAGGCACCTAGAATATGCGTCTTCAAATATTGGTGGGTAAGTAACAAATGAGGAAAATTTTCAATAACGCCTCAAGTTTAAAAGTCCAAATTACACTTAAATGTGTCCTGTTACTTAATTGTTGATGCATGCGATGGGCTTTTGAAACTAAATTATGTGTGCTAAAGTAGATATAAAGGCCACTTCGTTATCCAGAAGTATCTAAAATATTTGTATCATTGTCAATAGGACAAATGGAAGGTAATGATATATGACTGCTGCAATCCTACACATGCAACCATTGCGGAAAAGATTTAGGTAATTTACAAAAATGAAACAAATTTCAAAAAACAGAAAACTCCAATGTCGGTCTTGAAGGATCTGTTCCGAAAATGAAAAAAAAAAAGCAACAAGGAAATAAAACTAAGATAATGTAACTTTAGGGGTTAAATAAAAATGTGTAGTAATAATGCAATAACCTTATTAATATACTTTTGCATTTAAAGATAAATACTAAAAATTTGCCAAATTCTGTAAAAAATGCAGTTTAATGCTATCTTCTGGCGTTTATAACTCAGTTAGCTGTTTGGAATAAGTCATTCTCAAAATGGTCAATGAAGCAGTGAAACTGCATTCATTTCAATCGTTCATTATCATTTTTTTTGTTTGTTGAAACCTTTCAAATTTTTCCTCAACACCGTGTTGTTTTTACAAATGGACGTAATACCACAATTAACCTCCTTTTAAAATGAGCCCCGCCTTCTAACCTAATATGATATATACACGGTCACCACGCGGTAGCTTTTAACCAATGATATTCCTAGAAATGTATAGGAGGTAAGATAAAGTTACATATGACTTTTTTGCCAACACTTATCAGATTAAGATACGAAAATGACGGAACAAATCTTTTAGCGGCAGTTTGACTGAAATGAGTAGCTAACCAAATAACACATATATAACATGGTGTAAATCAAAATAAAAACCAATTTGCATAAAAAGTTCTAATCAGAAGTATTATCCTCCAGTCGAGTGTTTGATATCACTTTAAAGCATGAAATATATTTCAACTTCCAAAGTCAAGCAAACCAAGATGTGTTTCAATATCGATTAGCTATATATTTATATACAACTTGTGACCACTGAACCATAACAATTGCATGAGAGAACAGTAGGTCGTCGAATTGTAAAATCCATGCATCATTTCAACTTATGAACACTGGATTGTAAAATGAGAAGCGGCATCAAGAGTTCCTCCCATGCATGATTGAAACTGGACCATAAACAAATTATGTAACGTTCATAGTAAATTTTTGATTTCAGTAAAAACTGAACACTTTCATAGTAAATGCACTCTGCTTCTTATGTTAAAATAACTAGCAATATGCCTAATTAAAATAAAAAAAAGGAAACCTTTTGTTTAAAACACACCAGGAGATATGAGTATATGCAAATGAGACAACCGTACAACATAAAAAAATGCGGTTATCATGCACCTAGATCTGTCACCGGGGAAAATGGGTGACTTGTAGGATTTGTGTAACAAGAGTCTGACTGCATGAATGGTCTCTTGTTAATTATGAAACTGTGCGATGCTCCTGATCACACAACGAACGAATACCAGTACTCCGAATGACAATTACAGGCTGGGTGACTGACCGAGTTGGTTGCCTGGAACTCTGAAAATGAAAATCTTATGCAAGATAACTACTAAAACTCTGGAATACGTGATGCATAATTAATAATTCAGCATGGAATACTTTTATTTCAGGTGGACAGTGTTCAGTGTAAAGTCTTTTAAAAATTATTAACAAGTATTTATACAAAATTAAATAGACAAAAATAAACATATTAACACACTTCTCTCAATTTGAGTGATATTGTTCACTGTCAAGGATTATACTATTTTTAGTACTTGAAAAATAAAGTTGAATTTCTAATCTGATTATGATATTTAAAACATACATTTATAAAAAAAGGTAAAATTGTCACAAATTAGTTAACAGAGTAAAACTACGGAAGCGTATTAGCGCCACACATTTTTTTTTTTATTTTTCTTCTTATGTTTGCGTTATAACGCAAACCTTTGCGTTATAACGCAAACCTTTGCGATATAACGCAAACCGTTTGCGTTACCTTTTGCGTTATAACGCAAGCATCTTTATTTCAATTATTCATTAAGTTTTGTATATATGTAGGACTCAAATCTATGGCGGGTTCCAAATCTATGGCAGATTCCTAATATATGGCAAATATGACGTTACAAACGTCAGACAAATCAAATCTATGGCAGATTTTTGTTTTCTCCAAATCTATGGCAGATTAAGAATTACGTAATTTACCGAGAAAAAGAGTAGAATATAACGTCACAATAAAAATAACGCCATATAACATGTAAGTCGTCGCCGACTTCAACAAAGTTGTTGGCTCTCCAAACATTCCTGAAGTCCGGTGTTGAAAATACTCAGAAAAAAACACCTTCTGTTTTTCCTCTAAAACAATTTGCCGATGGTTTGAAGGAAGCTGTTATCTTTTATCCATAAAAGGGGAAATCCTTATGTGATGTACCGTCCGAATCCCGCGATGAACAAAGGCACAGCTGTAGTAGAAGTGGATATTTTGGGAATGGAGTTTTATTAATATTTTAGCGTCTACGGCTGGCAAGGTATTTAAAGTTAGAAAATGAAATACAGGATACCACCTTGACTTATATCGTCACCAGTAAAAAAATATTGATAAACGCTGAAATAATATTATGTGAAAAGTCAAACTGTTTAAATAAAAAACAAATTATAAAAAAAAAATATTGCTTTCTTACTTGTGAAGGGACTTTTTTCTAGTTGTTTTAATTAACGGATTAAAAGGTACCATGTACAGATTAGGAAATGCTTATTTTTCCGAGGAATATCATTTTAATCCTGATTTCTCTTTTTTAATGGTTGACATCACGATTTGGTTGAACATTATGGAATTTTATTTCACAAATGTTTATAGACATGCTCCGATTGTCATACATTTGAAGTTGTTTAAGACAAGTCAATTATTGTATACATATGTACTGCCTTGTTCTACGTTTGCACAAAATCTTCCATAGATTTGGAAACAACAAAAATCAGCCATAGATTAGGAAATTACAAAACTCGCCATAGATTAGGGTTTAAAAAAAATATGCCATAGATTTGGAATGGCATGACGTCATATTTACCATAGATTATGAATCTGCCATAGATTGGAAACCCACCATAGATTTGTGTCCTACATATATGTCCGTCTGTCATTCATTTCGGATGTGATTTACTAGTAGATAAAAAAAAGAAACATACATACAAGGCCAAATCATTATAATAAATATGCATAGGAATAATGGAATAATTGAAGTGCAATTATACTAAATTAAGACTGATTTGTGCATCAGAAAAGTATATAATTTAACAAGAAAATAGATATAGTATATAGTCATATTAAAATTGAAAGATCAAAAATAATGTCATACAATTGTGAAACCTCCAAGTCAAATAGACAAAATGATCTTTCTGCTTTAAAATGAATTATTAATAAGGAAACATTTTTTTTAAATCTCAGAATATGATCAAGATTCTTTGATAGAAAGTCATTGGATTTTCATTTCAATATAATGAAGTATTTTTAAGATGCTTGGGTAGCAATTTGAATAGAGAGAACATAATTTTATTAATAAAACATCTTCATTCTATACATTTATTGCCAAAAGGTAGCTTGTTTGAATGTAACCTACTTTACACAGTTCTCAAACGAGAGCTTACTTTGGAAGTATATTTATATTCGGTTATAGCTATATTAGCAGGGTAGATTTTTTTCTTAGGTATAACCTCAATTTACTCAATTTTCTTTGTAATATATATACTAGTAGTAACTTGGATATCGTTTTTGGGGACCTTTATAGTTTGTTGTTTAGTGTGAGCCAATGCTCCGTTCGGCCTATGATGGTTTACTTTTACGAATAGTGACTTAGATGGAGAGTTTTCTTATTGGCACTCATACCACATCTTCTTATATTATTCTGCTCATTATTAGTCATTGATATGATCTAATTATTCAAGCAGTTTACTTTGCAATTACTACAAAGGCGATAAATTTTTATTATATCTAGCCTCCTCCATTAATAACTACTGTTTCCTTTGAATCTTAAATAAGAAATAAGATAAAACAAATGTTTGCGTTACAACGCAAACTTAAGGTTTGCGTTATATCGAAAAGGTTTGCGTTATAACGCAAAGGTTTGCGTTAAACGCAAACATAGGAAGAAAAATTAAAAAAAAAATGTGTGGCGCTAATACGCTTCCGTATAAAACATGTCACTCAATGTCCAAACTGATAATTAAATTGCAGATCAAAGCATGTTGATTGAAGTCCCGAATATGAAAGGTAAATAGAAACGAAAATATAAAATAAAATGAATTATAAAACACAGAAAACTAAAGTCTAAAATACCTAAATTGAGAATTTTACATTAATGTCATAAATAATAAATGAATCTGCTTTTTCTCTGGTCACACAAATGTGTAGCACTTACCACCACCACTGCAGTCATTATGCAATTTGGTAAGACTTGACTGTTTCTGTATTGCTTTGAACTGCATCGTGGTCTATCTTGCTTCAAGTGTCCAAAAGGTCGTATCAAAAGTACTTTGCAAATGTGTTGTCAGCTCCTGCGACTCATTTTTAAATAAATTTTAAGAGAAAAAATACTTATAATTCATGAACAATAATGGACATTGCATTAAGCAATAGGTGTTTATGATGTAAACATATTCGAAAATATAGTCCCTAGTGTTGACAGTGGGTTACTTGCCATTAATTTTTATACCCCTTCCAAATTTATGTTTCTATATCTAATGCCTCAAATTGCAGAAGGGGGGGGGGGGTGGTGGGTGGTGAAATTACACTGTAAAAAAATTTGGGTCCAGGATTTGAAAGGAAAGTAGTGATTTGGTTCAGCTGAAAAAGGTTAAAAATTAGCACTTTGGAAGCTGTCAAAAGATTTCAAGACGCCCTCAACATAAAATTGTCCATATGTTGAGTTAGAGCCGATGAAGTTTTCTATAATTTTTATATAATTTGTCTCAAAAGTAGTACAACACACTGTAAAAATTTCATTGAGAAAGCGCAGGTGGGATTTTTTTAATTTTCATTTATGTTCTAAAAGAAATGCACTACAAATTAATTGTGGTCTCGGACCTAAGAATGTTTCATTATGATTAAAAGACATAAACCACTTTTAGTATCATTTTCTTAGCTCATTCAGGTCATGATTTGTAGCAGATACTATTAGAATGGAACGACACATCTGACTTATGATGACGATAATCATAATGTTGGCGTTGTTGGCGATGCCAACATTAGACAATGACTAGGATCTAGTTAATTGACTGAGAATACTAGCTTTAACTCCACTTGTAGAATAAGACACAAGTCCTTTGTAGTAGTTAACAAATACATGATTCAGGATGGAATACATGTAGTTTACAAAATGATACAAATTGAGCGGATGTTGCCAGTACGATTGCCTGACTCTCACTGAAGTAAGAACTTTAGAAAGCATATTTAAATCAAGAATTTACATGGTGACAATATCATAATAGAAACGAGATTACAGAATGACACTGAAATAATCCAATTAGCACTTAACGGATTAATACAAGTTTTAGAAATAAAACAAAAGTCTGTCGCTTGAGTTTTAGGCTAAATAGCGTTAATTGAAATGACTAAAGAATTAATCATTCTTTACATAAGAAAACTTTAAAAGAACTATGGAAAGCTTGACTTTATCTATTATTTACATAAAGAATTCTCTTGAATCAAATTTCCGACTTTGAGAAAATATACTGACATGGTATAGGTGTTACTTATAATACAAAAAGCTCTATAAAGAAAAATAGTTACATCATAATGGAATTACTTTGACTGACAAATGTTGCAAATAAAATGATTTCGATAAAATAATGAATAGTTAAACAATATAATTACAATTTATGACCGAACAGTTTCATGAGTTTGTCAGTGAAAGTTCAAAAGTATCAGATTTAGAAGAATACACTTTTCATATACATGTAGTTCCAAATGAAGATGCATAATTTACACAAATTATCGCTAACACAATATTATTAAGGGTTGAGATATAACATGAAGCAAATTTTCTATACTATTATGACATTTGACTATACTATTCTGCCAATTTGCTATATCACAAACTAAAGATAAATCTATATACTATAAAGACGTTTTGATATAACATTGAGCTACATTTTCATACTATTTTGTTATTTTACTATACTATAGTCTGATATTGCTTTAAGCCCCAGTCCCACTAGACCACGCTTACCGCGATCTAAAATAGATTCAGATCATGATGAGGTCGCGGTATGAGCGGCATGAAAATGTAAATTTTCGTTGCTTTCACGATACTACTACGTCCTCATTACGCTTCTACAACGATCCCGCTACGATTATACCACGCTTTTTCTACGATTATCATGATCGTACTACGCGCATCACGTTCACACTACGACCATATCACGAGTTATCCGATTGCAAAACGATCTTACCACAGTTCTTCTGCGATTATAGCACTTTCTTACCTAGATTATACTACGTTCATACCGCGATCTTACTACGTTCTCAGCAATTACGTCAACACCGTGCTCCATATAAATACGGTCCTATTCCTTATATTTCTGATTGATACGTAGATTTATCGGAAACAACACAGTCATGCCACCAAAAACTACCAGAACACGTTGGCGTGGTGGTAGTAGTAGACGCAGAGGCAAAGGGAGCTCTAATAGTAACGAATCCTGATCTAGCAGAGATTTCGGACCGACTAATGCAACCTGAATCACAAATTATTGCTGGTCAATCAATCTCAAATGACGATGTTTTAGTGAACGATAGCAGGGATGATAAAGATGTCTCAAGCATGATTGAGCCGTTGGATAAAAGGACAAGAGGTACAAAAATTCATACCGACAAACAAAATCTGTAGAGCTTTTATATATTTCATGTGAAAATGACAATGAGCATGATGGTCGTAGTATGAATGCAGTCAAGTCGTAAGAAAAGCGTGATGAGGACGGCATGGGCGTGCTAGAATCGTACAATGGTCTTGAACAGCGTGGACGTTACGCATGATACTGGTGTCACTTTTGGTAACTTCGTATGTTAACGTCAAAGTCGTGACTTTATTGACGTGATGTTTTATTGCATTCTATTAAAGTCTTTATATTTAAACACATTGGAGTTTTTTTTGTGAATAAAAGGAGATAAGGGTTAACACCATGTTCTCTGTAGGACAAAATAAAGTATAAGGTATACGTAGTGTGTTCTATGAACGAAAAAAGATGTTGGATATTCAGTAAATGGACATAAGGATTTGTCGCCTACGATTTGTTGTTATATATTTCATGTAAATCTATGTTTTTTCTTAAAAATAATTCAGGGACTATTTCATATTGGGGGTTTAAATCAAAATTGGTACCAATAGATGCAGAACTCTCATAGGCTTGTTTAGGTTTTTTTTGGGTAATATATTTGTTGTGAAGCGTTAATTTCAATTTCTGATGATACACACAAAATTGATTTTCATCCTAAAATTTGCTTTATATTCCAACTAAGTTAATTTAAAAATAAAACGTGGTATAGTCGTAGTGGAAGCGTAGATGGGTCGCAGTGAGAACCTGGTGGTCGTAGTGAGGTCGTGGTAACGTCACTGTGAGATCGTAGCGCAGTCTCTCTGAATAGAATCACGCTTTTGCTACGCGCTCGCTATGATGGTACAACGACCTTTGCGATCATACCACGACCTTATTGCACTCTTACTACACTTCTATTACGACATGATTTCGCCACGACTGCACCACGATTGTTTTGAACATGTTCAAAGTATGCAACGCTCATCACGATCTTGAAGACCTCACCACGACCGTATTACGACCTTACTGCGATCTACACGATTGGCCTAGTGGAACTGCGGTTTTAGATAAAAAAAAAAATACATTTTATAGTATAAAAACATCTTTATATAACATATAGAGCAACTTTTTCATACGATTGTGTCACCTCACTATACTAGTATGTCATGTTACTATCTTTTTACGATAACTTTGGAGCATTGTTTTTCATATTACTATCTTATGAAGACATATAATAATATCAAGCTGCCAATTTCTTACAACTCGAGGTGTCATTTATATACCAGTCGACTTTTTGATTACAATACAAGACCATTTCGTCATACCTTCAGAAGACAATTCTATAAATAACCTTTTTTCATTTTTTTTTTCTTATTCTGTATTTTCAGTAAATTCTAGTATGGCCACATCAAGCTAATTTTAGATGATAATCAACCTGTTTTATTCAAGTTGGGCGGGTTGGAAAATTCTATATAAGCCTAGCGACAATTTTGCGCCTGTCCCCAGTCAGGAGCCTCTGGCCTTTGTTAGTCTTGTATGGTTTTCAATTTTAGTTTCTTGTGTATAATTCGGAGTTTAGTATGACGTCCATTATCACTGAACTAGTTTACATATAAAAAAGAAGATGTGGTATGATTGCCAATGAGACAACTGTCCACAATAGACCAAAATGGCACAGAAATGAACAACTATAGGTCACCGCAAGACCTTCAACAATGAACAAAGCCCATACCGCATAGTCAGCTATAAAAGGCCCCGAAATGACAATGTTAAACTATTCAAACGAGAAAACTAAAGGCCTTATGTATGTACAAAAAATGAAAGAACACATTTGTTTAGGGGCCAGCTGAAGGACGCCTCCGGGTGCGGGAGTTTCTCGCTACATTGCAGACCCATTGGTGGCCTTCGGCTGCTGTCTGCTCTATGGTCGGGTTGTTGTCGCTTTGACACATTCCCCATTTCCTTTCTCAATTTTATTTTAATTATATATGCTTTATTTAAAACCACTCCGTCACATTCACATGTGTAACAAGAGGTAAATACAAACAAAACAATAAAGAATAAGGCAGCTGTGGCGTTCCATATAATTGTATTGTATCACGATCCACAGTGCTGAAGACATGTCATCTGCAAAAAAACCTGCAATGACAATTGAGTTTTTTCGCAATATCATTTATGCATATATTATAAAAAAGCAAGGATCCGAGAACAGAACCTTGAAGAACCTCAGCTGAAACATTGCAAAGTTTTGAAGAAGACTGTTATGTAAACACTTTTTTTTTTCTATTATTCAGATATATTTTAAACTACTAGTATGTCAAAATATCACTATTTATACTATAAGCCTTCATTGTATGCCAAACTTTATGAAAGGCTTCTGGAAAATCGCTAGAAACAAAACAACTCATTTCCTTCTTTTTCAGGGAGTTATATATTTCTCCTAGTTGATGAACAATTGAACATTTTAGTATAGTAATTAACAAAAGCACAAAAACTAACAAATCATTAATACATATTATTCTACCAAAGACGGCTAGCAGTTATTGAAAGCGAGGTAAACTTAAGGAGCATGCTGGTATGTAATTATGCCGTCTGACACCATAATCGGTGGCTGTACTTTACAGTAGAATTTATCATTGTTCATAAAGCTACGTCATAAATAGACTAGTGCGAATAGCCACGATGACCTTATATCAATACACGATGAAGAAACCTGACACGCTGTATATAATTCCAATGCAGAACAAATCGAAGCATTTTGTTCTTTTTCTTTTTCAGGTATAGTTATTACATTGGCCTTTTCCTTGGCTTAAAAGCGTTTTGTTAAAATCAAAATATTTTTGCATCAGTAGTTAAACCAATAGTGCCATACTATTTTTCTTTGTTTTCTTTCTTTGTTTGTTTTTGAAGTGATTTAATGCTGACTTCTGTACATCTAATCTTACCGCGCTATAGTACGTCAATAGCAATGTCGGTTCAGTTTTGCCTCCCCCACCCCCCCCAAAAAAAAACCAACAGGGCGCTAGGGCTCACACATATATGAGCATGCCCCGCCCTCAATATTATATATGGCCCTAATGACGAACCGGTAGTAAGGAAGATGAATCACGACGAATGCATGTTGACCATATTTGTATATGAATATAACAGTATGACGTAGAACCATTCCTATAATGCCGACACGTCCTGAGGTTTTCGGGCGTGCATTCGGGTGGACTCATGGATTTAGCATGGCTCTACGTTATACTACTGTTATATTCATATCCAAATATGGTCAACATGGATCCGTCGTGATTCATCTTCCTTACTTTCGGTGACGTCATTAGGGCCATATATAATATTAGGGCGGGGCATGTCCATGCATGTATATGTGTGCGCCCTGGCGTCCTGATTTTTTTTTGAAGGGGGGGGGGGGCAAACTGAACCGACACTACTACTTACGTCCATTATTCATTTTTCATGACTCAAAATTCAATAATGAATAATGATATAATTCATATTTCAGTGTTCAACTTGAAAAATGAATAATGAAATAGATCATTAATTTTTTTACTTTGAAACTATATCCCGTATTTCCGAATTCGTTGATTTTAATTTTCATATAAATCAATAAAAAAACTGAAGACGGCCAGTGGCCAGAACGTCTTAAAAATGGTTTATTACTACAATTCATAATGTAATAAATGTTCACTTTTTGAATTTTTGAAACAAGAAATTAACATATATTCAAATTGATATAAGAAACACTCTTTGAAATTTCTATCTTTATTTATTTATAAAGTTTCGGAAAATAAATAAATATTTTTAACAGAACTCCGTTTTTTCATGTATGGACGACATGAATAACAAAAACATATATTGGATTTTTTAAATTTTATACATCATTTGTGATCCTTCATCCCCTGTTATAGATATAACTTGTGAATTGTGCGGCAATGGCGATTAGAGGAGTTACGGAGAACCTAAATGTCAAAATACGCGAGAACATTAAGAAATAGCCAATTTTGAACAATGGAATGGACTGCTGCAACCCGTCAGCCCAATTACAGAAATGCCTTATACGTCATTCGAAAGCTTATCGATAGTGGAACAAAATTTACATATATAATCAATGTGTGCCACAATGCTGATTAGAGGCGTTATGGAGGTCCTAAATACATTAAGAAGAAGCCTATTTTGAAGAATGAAATTGCTATTTTGAATAATGAAACGGACTGTTGCGAGCCTTCAACCCCTAATTACAGAAATACCTTACACACCAATCGCAATCTTATTGATTAAGAAACAAAATGTGTAAAATTAATATGTGCCACGATGGCCATTAGAGGAGTTACGGAGAACCTAAATGCCAAAATACGCCTGCACATTATATAAATAACACATAACTGAGAGAGTGATAGAGCAGATTGTTACCCGAAAAAAACATTGTCAACTGAGGCAAAGTAATGCATAGTGAGTTCTTAAACCTGGTCGTGTCTTTATTCAGGAATACGGAGTGAGTTATCAAATCTGATCGTGTTTTCATTCAGGAATTCGGAGTGTGTTCTGAGACATGGTCGTGTTTTCATTCAGTAATGCGGAGTGAGTTCGCAGACCTGGTCTTGTTTGCATTTAGTAATATACAGTGTGTCCACGCAGATAAGGGTCGAATTAAAAAAAAATCTCAATTTTTTTCAAGTCACGAAAATCAATATTCAAGCGTTTCTTGTCTACTTGCCAGAATAGGAATCCATGCGTACAAGGACAAGGTTTTCAAACAGAATATTTTATGTGAGCCTTTTGGAAGTTTTACGGACAAAACCAATACAAAACCATGAGTTGTTTAATCGTTGTACAACTAATTGACCATTGCAATGTTCACTTATCATAGATACAATGTCACCCTCTTTTTTGCTATTGTGACAAACCTCCTGCCCAAGGTAAGGGTGGGGTTAATGTGCTCTTAAATATGTTTAACCCCGCCAAATGCTTCATGTGTCTGTCGTCAGGTCCGGATCCTGTAGTGCAGTGGTTATCGTTGGGTCATGTCTGTCATATATGTTCTTCGTATAATTTTATGTATAAATTAGTCCGTGACTTTTCTCAATTTAATTGTTTCATATTTTTCATGTCGGGACCTTTTATAGACGACTATACCATGTATACGGTATGGGTTTTTCTCATTGTTGAAGTACTATGGTTGCCTATAATTGCTTACATCCACTTCATTTGAAATTTAGTGGATAGTTATCTTATTGACAACCATGCCACATTTCCTTATTTTCATATAGGTAGATGTTCACCTTGATTTCGGGAGATTGTGAATAAAATCATTTGGTCTATGGTAGGGTCAAACAAAACCTGAAAATTAGTTATTATAATCGATTGTCACTGAAAGCAAATAATCACTGAGATTTTACTTACAATGAACAACACGACGGGTGTCACTAGTGGAAAAAGGAATTGATTATATTTCCGTAGGTCAATCTTCAGCTTTCTGTCCTGTGCATTGAACATCGTTGTTTGTCTGCTCCTTAAATTGTTGTATTTTTTTTTTGCATTGTCTTTCTTCGACTTATGCAACTTGTTTGACATCTGTTAATTCCTTCTGAAGAACCAGTCTATTGTTCTCTTAATTCCTTCTGAAGAACCAGTCTATTGTTCTCTTAATTCCTTCTGAAGAACCAGTCTATTGTTCTCTTAATTCCTTCTGAAGAACCAGTCTATTGATCTCGCAATGAATATGCTTGAAATATTTCCTACTGAACGTGTAAAGAACAATCATTTAATCAACATTTTCTTTTGTATTTTTTTCGCTTTTTTAGCTCACGAATCCATGTCAGCTCCATCTGCATTAGGAACATATCGTGTTACTGCGTGGTTTATTTGTCTCTTCCATAACTGCTGCATATGTATAAGGAACACAGCGTGTTACAGTATGGGTTGTTTGTCTCATATGTGACAACTAAAACTGCATTAGGAACACATAGTGGTACTCAAGTGGTTGTATGTCTCATTCATGACAGCTGAATGTGCATTAAGTAAACATCGTTTTACTGTATGGATTGTTTTCCCACGAATCCATGACAGCCTCATTTGCATTAGGAACAACACTGTGCGAGTTGTTTGTATCACAAACCTACTACAGATAAAGATAAAGATATTTTTATTTCCTAATCATAGGGCTCATAACAAGCATGTAATCACATAAAGTAAGAATAAAAAGCCTTTCTCTCCCGCTCGCATACACTCACACATACAACTCTCGTTCTGATTAAGGATGATTGATTTAACAGTACAACATGTAAATGAAAAATGAAATACAGTAAAAATACAGATACAAATGTTGTTTTTTTAAATTTTATGAGGAGAGTCAGTTGCCTGTATATATGAAACGAAGGATAACTCTTACTGCCCAGAAAAGAAAAGAAACCAATTCAAGTATAATGTGACAATGAACTGGTGAAGACTATAAATAAGTTTTATAAGTTTCAGTTAAGCAAATATTTAGTTTCTCAATGTGTAAAATGAGGATAGTAATTCACATAATTTAGAGTTAAAATGAAGGCTATCGTTTGACATCGTTTCTATCGGATATTTGGGATAAATATATGGGTATTTGTAAAGAGTTCATCCAGAAAGGTTTTTCTTTCCTTATTATAAAGGGTATATTTAAATAAAAAATGTTCTTCGTCTTCAACCGAGTTCATTGTACTACAGCTCCATCTACATAAGCAAATCTCGTCCATGACACTTTTATTTGTGTTAAGAACACATCGTGTTACCGCATGAGTTGTTAGTCTCATCTATGACAGCTTCATCTCTTTTGAGAACATAATGGAGATGTCATGGATGAGAGAAATCACACATGCAATAACACGATGTGTTCTTTTTGCAGATATCGATGTCTTACAGACAGAACGGAGTGCAGTTGTAAGGTTTTGTATTAATAAGACCACATCGTGTTACTGCATGAGCTGTTTGTCTCATCCATGACAGATCCATTGTGTTCTCATCATTTAACTGCATGGTTGTCTGTTTCAGGAATCAATGACGCTCCATCTGTATCAGGAACACAATTGAGCCATCATGGATGAGACACTTAATGCAGATGGCGATGTCATGAATCCGAACGCAGTTTTAAGGTTTTTCCCGTAAAGTAACACGATGTGTTCCTAATGCAAAGGGCGTTGTCATGGATACGAACGAAATGCATTTGTTATGTTCTTCCCATGCAGTAATACAATGTGTTCCGAATATAGATTGATCAGTCATGGATGAGACAAACAACCCGTGCAGTAACACGAGGTGTTCCGTTCCTAATGCAGATAAAGCTGTCATGGATTCCTGAGATAAACAACCGATAAAGTTTAAAGTGAAAAATGTTAACTTGAAAGTGAGCAATGACAACTTCTAATTCTAAAATATCCAGGTGAAAGTAAGAAATATCACAAAGGAAATGAGAAATTTAAAAAAAAAAGCTTGTCTTTACAAATATTTTGTATAAATTTAAAAACAAATCTTGTGCATACATATACATGTGTGTACTTCAAATCCAGAAAGAAACACATTTTAGCATTTTAGCCTTTTAGCCTATTAAACAACAGTCAATGACTGATTGAAAGTTACTCCCGCAAAATGAAAGAATCAAGGATTTGAGAATTAAATTGATGATGTTGACCGTTACATATTATACATACAAGTAAAAATTTGGCGAAAGTTAGTAAGACAGCAACCACGCAACCAAACAAACTCAGGCCGTGTTTACATTGACCTAAACTCGGTGTTGTGTTAGTGTAACTCACACATAAACTAAACATAATTACGTTCAACTTCCCATTGATAAAACTCAATGTTTACAAGTAGTTTAAATCATGTTTAGTCTACATGCAGTCGATAGTCGATGTAGGCCTTGCGTAGGTTAAGTGTACACAAAATAGGCATTCAGAACGTTAATTTTCCCATGTATATTTAAAAAAGAAACGATTTTTATATAAAATTGATACTTATAACACTTATTAATAAAGTTCTTTACAGAAATACTTTTCTAAACTTGATATATTTATTTGTTATAAAAAACACTTTACGTAGCCTTAACAACCCCTTATCAAGACTCATCCATCAGCATTGCCGAACACACAATTCATTTGAAATGGTCTTCCCGAATCGACTGGACGTACATGTACTCACTGACAGAAATATTTGCCACTGGTCTTTACTCAAACACCGATTCACTCGTAAATGCATTACTGAAAAAGGGTGAGGTTAATTGTTTGTTTGTGTAGTATCTCAGACCCGTTAAGATAAAATTAGAAATAAAAAAAACTTTACCCCCTCCCTTTGCCAAATACTCCTTGGAGAAAAAAAAATCCCATTTGAAACAAACAGAAAAGATAGAAATGTAGTGATCCTTAACATCGCAATTATTTTTCTTCGTCTGTATTACTCAATTTACTTCACTTGACTGGGCGGAGTTTATCCAGTTCGCTCATAGTAAACCAGTCCATCTATAGATAGGTGTTTAAGGATACACTCATCAATGAGTTCTGAGTCAGATTTTTTTCTCGCGCGAAAGTTTACATTTAGTTTTTTGTTCGATGGTACCATTTCAATATTTAACACTATAATGTATGGGGAAACTTTGGATTCAGAATATTTGTTCATTCTAATCATCTGTATGACCCGATTTGTTTTTAATCAAATTGTCGAAAAATCCATCCCCCCTTTTTTTTAAAGTCAAATGGTCGTTCCCTAACTGCTAGAAAAGTTGTTCGAAATTCGGTTCTACGTAATGAACATTTAAATGACATATAGTTTACAAGTGTGAACAAATCTTATGTACAGGTAGCTAAATAAGGTGTATAGATGTGAACAAATTTAATGTGAAACTAGTGTACATTACATTAAACCAAATGTAAACATATTTACTGTACACGTCGCTTGGTGTGAACACGGCCTCGGGCATCTAGAGGTCAACGTACGAACTTCATCACTGCTCCTGATACTAACGAACATAGGATCTGCTGAATATCAAATATGTTTACCACTTCTATTATAATGTTCCTATAGTTTGCCATGATTTATTACTGATGTGTATTAAAGTCATATGAAACGAGTGAGTGGTGAAAAATAATGTTTTTCCAATTCTTGAACCAATGCATGTATATATCACAAACTAAGTCCTCTGTGAACGATTTTATCATTATTTACGCAAATATATCGTATAATCGTCAATTTTTTTTCTCTCTGTCTGTTATGATTTAACAAATATGGCTGCTCATTAAATGCCGTGTTTTGAAGCCGAAGTTTACCGATTGTCACCTTATAGTAAATAAATAACAAAAAGCATGGGTATTGAGCACGTGCTTAACATGTACAATCAGATAATTGTTTATTTTAATGACAGATTCATGCGTATTGCGATCACCGGATTTTTACGAGGAGGGTTACGCTCAGGTCACTATGCATACGGAAAATATGTCGGCGAATTGCTTCCTGGAAGCAAGCAATTAAAAATAAGTAAACTTCTTCTAAATGTGGACAAATTAAAGAATTTTCCTCAGAAAAAAGTATATGTACAAAAGTTTTATAATGAAAACTATCCATTTAGTTATAAAAAACAGATGCATATTTTTTTTTAATTTGAGGTTTCATATGACTTTAACTCTAAGCTTATATTACAAAGGATCAGTTCCATTTTCAAGTTGTAGACCTCTACTAAACTTAGTTTACAAAGACATTTCCAATATTCAAGAAGACATCCTCCCCGAGTTCTAGTTTGTCCTAGGACCAAAAAAATATCTTAACATTGGATAGACCTAAATAACATGGGTCTATCCAATGTTTACAATTTTTTTCCACATAGGGTTGACCTAAAATCCCAGATGATCGCTATTTCAATTACTTTTTTTTGTGTGTCATCAGCCTTATATCCAAAATGTTTACTTTCCTCGAATTTTTACATGCTAGATGTACCAATACTTAAGACGTTTCTGCACTTTGAAACATAAATATTTTAACTAGTTCAATTTTGCATAGAATTTTCTCAAAATCCAAGATGGTTAACCATCTGTAACCCATAAGATGAAGACTTAATCTGTCGATCCGTTTTATTGACGTCTGGAGATGGCATGTCAGTAACTGTCATTAGTCCTTTGTTAATTCATGTTGATCATTGTAATTTTGCTTAATTTCTTCAGTTACCTTTTTTAACATCGGACTCGGACTTCTTTAAAACTGAGTTTTTCTGTGCGTATTGCTGTGCATTTGTTTATTCCACATTGGAAAGAAGTATAGAGAAGGGTTAAGATCTCACAAAACATGTTTAAAACCGCCACATGTTTGCGCCTGTCCTAAGTCAGGAACCTGTAGACTTTGTTAGTCCCAAGTCAGGAACCTGTAGACTTTGTCAGTCCATAGTCAGGAACCTATAGACTTTGTCAGTCCCAAGTCAGGAACCTGTAGACTTTGTCAGTCCCAAGTCAGGAACCTGTAGACTTTGTCAGTCCCAAGTCAGGAACCTGTAGACTTTGTCAGTCCCAAGTCAGGAACCTGTAGACTTTGTTAGTCCCAAGTCAGGAACCTGTAGACTTTGTCAGTCCCAAGTCAGGAACCTGTAGACTTTGTCAGTCCCAAGTCAGGAACCTGTAGACTTTGTTAGTCCCAAGTCAGGAACCTGTAGACTTTGTCAGTCCCAAGTCAGGAACCTGTAGACTTTGTCAGTCCCAAGTCAGGAACCTGTAGACTTTGTCAGTCCCAAGTCAGGAACCTGTAGACTTTGTCAGTCCCAAGTCAGGAACCTGTAGACTTTGTTAGTCTTGTGTTTTTTTGTTTTTTTGGTATTTGTATGTTTCGGAGTTTAGTGTAGCGTCCATTTTGCTGAACTAGTATACATTGTTATTTAGGGGCCAGCTGAAGCCCACCTCTGTGCAAGAGAACATTGTTGGCCTTGGGCTATTTTTTGCTCTTTGGTCTTGTTGTCGTCTTTTTGACATATTCCCCGTTTCAATTTTCAATTCTACACCTAGCTCACACATGATAATCTAAAGATCAAAATACGGACTAAAAACATTAGACACAACTCTACAGAAGTTAAATCAATCTAGAGATAAAAATGCGGACTTAAAACATAAGACACAACTATAAAGAAATCAAACCAATCTAGAGATCAAAATACGGACTTACATGTAAAACATTAGGCACAACTACACAGAAATTAAACCAATCTAGAGATCAAAATACGGACTTAAAACATTAGACACAACTATATAGAAATTAAACCAATTTATAGAGATCAAAATACGGACTTTAAACATGAGACACAACTATATAGAAATTAAACCAATCTAGAGATCAAAATACGGACTAAAAACATGAAACACAACTATATAGATTTAACCAATCTAGAGATCGAAATACGGACTTAAAACATTTTAAAAACACAACTTCACAGAAATTAAACCAATCTATAGAGATCAAAATACGGACTTAAAACATTAGACACAACTACATGTATATATATAGAAATTAAATCATTCTAAAGATCAAAATACGGACTTGAAACATTAGACACAACTATATAGAAATTAAACCAATCTAGAGATCAAAATACGGACTTAAAACATTAGACACAACTATATATATAGAAATTAAACCAATCTATAGATCAAAATACGGACTTAAAATTATTAGACACAACTATCTAGAAATTAGACCAATCTATACATGTAGATCAAAATACGGACTTAAAACACTAGACACAACTATGATAGCAATTAAACCAATCTAGAGATCAAAATACGGACTTAAAACATTAGACATAACTATATAGAAATTAAATCAATCTATAAATCAGATACGGACTAAAACACAAGACACTACTACACAGAAATTGGACCAATCTATAAAGATCAAAATAAGGACTAAAACGCAAGACACTAGACATAAACCAAACTAATCTAAAAATATAAAAAAACCGGACGTAAAACTTTTGGCACAGTTCTCTTCAATATGTGGAGTATTTCATTGCCTCGAGTCTTGAATTAATTATAAATCATTTGATTATGCGTCAAAAAGAGGACTTTCAATAGTAATAACAGTTTATAGTGTTACATCTTCATGTGTGTACTTTCAGGTTCACACCATAGTGTCCCACATAACATATAAGTTTCTAGTTGACATACTCAGTGTATATAAAGTGCGAATCCAGCTAGTTCATTTTTACTGTCATATGCGGGTATGTCTATTGTAGAACAAAGGATCATGGGAAAACTGTATTTGTTTACGTTTTGAAAATACCAAATTGATTGATTTGAAGGAAAGTTTTTACATATTTTCATTGTGA
This sequence comes from Mytilus edulis, assembly GCA_019925275.1. Lineage (NCBI taxonomy): Eukaryota > Metazoa > Mollusca > Bivalvia > Mytilida > Mytilidae > Mytilus > Mytilus edulis. The sequence continues at coordinate 73,871 of JAHUZM010000067.1, forward strand.
AATGTCTTTATTATGTATAAACATAGCATTAAAGTTCAAATAATTGTTATAAAAGCAACATAATATAGCATATCGATTATTGAAAGCGACCCATTTTAACTATAGATGCGATGAATTATCACTGTTAGTGCAGTCATTTCTGATGTGGAATTTTGGAAGATGCGAGGAATTTTTATTGTAGAATTATAATATGTGATAAATGCACTTGAAGCAAATGAAAAATCTTAATGATGACTTTAGAATTTATGATAAATGTATTTTCAAATTGAAATACAAACTCCTCATTCATTCTTTGTCAAATATATAGCTTTTTAAACTTGTAACAAAAACGCTTCTCAAAATGTCATATTGTATTCTTCAAATTACGTTTTTCCTTGATTTAAAAAAAGAATTAAAAGATATTTCTGTATTTTTTGGAAGTCAAAGATTGATATGGCGGAGTTTAAGTGCAGTCTGTGTAAAATAGAGACGAGTACATTTGAGGACGTTATCTTCCACGCAATAAATACACTTGCGAACAGAGATATATGCATCTTGAAACGCAATGTTGACAGAAAAGCTTATAAAAGATTAACTTTCCTAGTTGTACCCTCAACTGCTTCAATTTCCATATTCTGATAAAGACAGTTTTGGTAGAATAAATGTTCTTGACTCGATTGTTGCTAGCATGATTTTTACTGTATAAGGTGAAACGGTATGTGACATTAATTATCCACAGTCATAATTAAACATGAAATGTAAGGTGTGTGGGCGAACTTTTTTGTTTGCATTGGTACGTGAAGGAGAGCATCCTTGATACAAAAAAAATATCCGTAATGGACAGCTCGATACCGGAGGAGGATTTAGGGGACAGGGGGTTGCCCCCTTTTTGGGAAAACATTTGGTTACTTTTATATGGAATAACTGGAGCGGGCCCCCTCTTGACAGTCATTGGGTCCCTACTATCCGCGAGTGGATACTACCACAGAGGTCAAACAATGCACATTTGGGTAATTGTACACGACATGCATGCTACAATTCATGTTTGATAATCTTAGACCCTTTAGACCTCTATGAGGGCAATTACGGTAACTTGGTAAAAAATCCCAAAACTGGATACAAGGTTAGATTCATCATGTCAAAGAACCCCAAATATCCATAAGGTCTTTTGTCTATAAATTTGGAGACCACAAACTTGAAAAAGGGACCAAAAATATAAAAATGCATGCATGGGATACATTTGTTATTTAAGGCATGACTGTAACAATAGGATGAAGATAAAAAAATATCTTATTCTGGGGTCTCATTTGGGGGGGGGTCTGATCCCTGATCCCGCTTACTGCTTTGTCAGATTCCTGTATCCCGCTTATACTATGCAGTTCTCATTTTTTGAAATTTTCCGTGTCACGCTTACAAAAAAATCGGCTTTCCACAACGCGACCCACTATTCTACTCTTTTTTGACTCATATTAAGCCCATTATAAATATATCAAAAAAGTTTGTTTTTTATCCCTTTTTATCCCGTCTCGTTTCGGTTTGAGCCACAGATAGATAAGATGTCATATGTGACAATGAGACAACTCTCCATCCGAGTCACAATTTATAAAAGTATACCTTTTTACGTCAAAATACGGTCTTCAACACGGAGTCTTGGCTCACACCGAACAGCAAGTTATAAAGGGCCCCAGTGTAAAACCTTTTAAACCAACAATTTAATATATATCAAGATGTACGTAATTAGTGGTGAAGTGTCATGGAAATGGATAAAAAAACAAGGATATGGAAATGGATAAAAAATTACAAGGATAAAGATCCCTATACGATTTATGAGAAATTAAATGGAATACATTTGAAATAAATGGTATTTCTATTGAATTTATTTAGAGTATTTTAAAACCAAACTTTCCTCCGTAAGTTAAATTTTATCAAATCCGTCTTTTACTCTATCTATTGTTTGAGCAAGTCGGCTAAATTAAGGCTTTACAGCTAATTTCCTAATGCATGTAAAGCAAAACTTTGGTTGACTTGCTTGCTTAGTTTGTATAATTGTTTATACAAACTTTGTAATTAAGATTGACATCTTTAAACCATATGTATCGGCATAGTTTAACCTGTATTTATATAATTATTATATTTGAATTAAATTGGGTGTTATCATAATGATTGTACAAAAAAAAAAACAAAGCAAGCACGTTAACTAAAGTCTTGCTTTACATGCTTAAAAAAAATACGCTGTAATAGATTAAAAAAATAAATATATCATACAGTGAAAATGCGCCGCATATACAATAATAATGAATCGCTCTACAGTGAAAATGAAAGAATAGTATCATTATTCGACAGTAAACATGACTCGCATTAAGAAAGCATCATAGTGGAATTCAGTTCAATATGAAGAAACTGAATGACAAAACCTATTCTACGTTATACAACTTTAATAATTGTGTTGAAATGAATATTTTTTCTGCAACAACATCTTACCTGTTAGTTATAAAACACCTGCACGATCTGTTCGTGGAATGTCCTAAATGTTCACCTATTTTGGTATATATTTCACAGCTATTTGGATTTAGGCGCGAAAAAAACCCGTTCGCATCTCTTACTCTGTTTTATTAGTATTATGTGTTTCTTAACATATACTTTTTAACTAATTTTCTTCATTTTCTTCAAAAATAAAAAAAAAGTCGTCTGTTTATTTATCATTCTACATCAAAAATTTCTGGCATATACAGTAAAAATGATATTTTAGGATCCGCACTTTACATACACTGATACTGATGATACGAGGTATTAAGGATTGGTGAAGTTGTCTTTCATTTTCGAAGCTGATATAATCAAAACGTTCCATGAAATAATTACGTTGTTATATTGTAAGAAATACAACAAAATGGATTAAACATTTGACTAAAAGTAGAGCTAGGGTATACGTCACTGATCGTTTGATTGATTTGTGTTTGCTTAATGTCCAGTGGCAAATAGTTCATTCAGGATGAAGGACAAGAAATACTAATACTTTAGGTAGATGCTGCAAGATACACGTAGATCGAACAAGATAAAGGGCGGGTAATTTAGACTGCCACTGAAAAATGACGGGTATGTTTGAAACAGACAAACATGTTGCTTTGTAACAGGTCATTATAGACTTGTTAGACAGTTTATTATATCTGAATGAGACAGCAACTCAAAAACACAAAAGATTAACAGACAGATATTCTGTCTTAGAAAAACGGTGTTGATCTTTGGCGTATATCTGTATTAAGGTAAGTTACTATTTAAAAAAACTAAACTGAATGTTAAAATTATGAAGTCAATTATCATATATAACTGATTCCATTTCTAAAAGGGAAAATCCATTGTTTTCCTTTTTATCTTTGTAAACTATTTTAAGATTAATTTAATACATTAATTGCTTTTTTAATACTTTATTACTAACTTGAGTAATAGATTTTTCATATTGGCTATAGAATTTTTACAAATTTTACAATATCTTGTAAATTTATTATGAAATGTTTCCTTCAATATACTAGTCCAAAGACCATTTTTAACATGTACACATAGCATAAAATTTGCTATCTGGTCGTTAGACCAAAACTGAAGAAGTGACTTTTTATTGTTGTAAAAAAAAAACATCAATACAAACTTAATAAATACCAAATGTTTAATCCACAAATGTTTTGAATAAAGATTGTGGTCTTTCAACCAAAAAGAATGTTGTCAAACGATATTGTATTATTATGGTCTAAAGACCAAATATTCATGTATTTTCTTATTCATATAGAAAAAACAACCAAACAATTAAACCAATCTATAGGTTGTTTGATACTCATAAACTGGTCTTTAAACCAAAAAAAAAGAAAAGAAGAAGAAAATGATTCGGTAGAATTTTTAGTATTTACTATTAAAAACAAAAGATCAATATCAACGAATAAAGGCCAGATAATAAAAAACACAAAACACATCTAGGATTCACTGTCAATGTCATTCTAAGCGCTTTGGGTCTCTCACATGTTATCAATAAGTTACTACTAAGATATTTTAAAGAATAAAACAATTTTTATTAATAAAATATTTAAAATGTGTTCGAAACTTGTAATTACAACTGACAACTGTCTGAATAATATATAAGTTGGTTTGAAATAGAAGGATAGATATGTGATGTAACAATTCTTTCCCAAAGACTTAGGAATATTTTGAGGTAAAATATCAACACTAAATGCAAATATTGATCTATCAAAAGATACATGAACAATGATTCTAAAAGAAAATATATCGCTAAGTATAATCTATGTTTTTGGTAATAACTTTTAGTTTTAAAAAAATAAATATATGAAGAGTAAATTTTTCTGGAAATTTCTTTAACATTCTTCTTCCTTTTCTTTGCTTGGCATGTTTTCTCTGAAATAGAAGAAACGATATATTTACCTAAATTTGCTTAATGCATATTCATCTTTTTTTCTTCAGCTTTAAAGGAAGATATCAATATGAGGTTGAAAATGGTGATACCTTCGTGACTATTCACGGAAAAATTCGATGTTTTTTCATTTCCTATAGTTAATTATTCGTTTTTAGATGGTGACGTTCCCTTGTCACCATCTTACGGTGTTTATATATCTCAACTTGTACGATTCGCTCGTGTATGTAACAATGTTTTAGATTTTAACGAGAGAAATTTATGTATTACTGAAAAATTATTACACCAGGGTTTTCGATATCACAAACTAGTCAAAACATTTACTAAATTTTATCATCGGTATAAAGACATCATTCGTAAATATAGCTCAACATGCAGACTTCTAATACGTTCAGGTATTTCACATCCAATTTTTTATGGAAATATTCTTTATAAAGCACAAAGGTGTCAGTATTCACCTCAGAAACTTACAAAACCTTTGAATAGACTTATTAAGAAGGGATATAATTACGATACTGTTGTCAAGTCATTAAAGATTGCATATTTTGGCGTTAATATTGAGTCATTGATAAGGTCTTTGCATCGGAACTAAACACATTTATTCTAAAAAACAGTTGTTGGCATGACACGGGTTATGTTCTTCTCATATATGTTATGATGGTATGATACTAAATCACTAACGGGAAGGATTGTGCCTGATGTTCATATGATGATTTCATAATCTTTCAGTCAGTTTAATTGTAGTCTGGAGCTGGCATGTCAGTTAACTGCTAGTAGTCTGTTGTTATTTATGTATTATTGTCATTTTGTTTATTTTCTTTGGTTACATCTTCTGACATCAGACTCTGACTTCTCTTGAACTGAATTTTAATGTGCGTATTGTTATGCGATTACTTTTCTACATTGGTTAGAGGTATAGCGGGAGGGTTGAGATCTCACAAACATGTTTAAACCCGCCGCATTTTTGCGCCTGTCCCAAGTCAGGAGCCTCTGGCCTTTGTTAGTCTTGTATATTTTTAATTTTATTTTCTTTGTACAATTTGGAAATTAGTATGGCGTTCATTATCACTGGACTAGTATATATTTGTTTAGGGGCCAGCTGAAGGACGCCTCCGGGTGCGGGAATTTCTCGCTACATTGAAGACCTGTTGGTGACCCTCTGCTGTTGTTTTTTATTTGGTCGGGTTGTTGTCTCTTTGACACATTTCCCATTTCCATTCTCAATTTTATTGTCAATTGTCGCGATCGTAAACGATACTTTTTGGGCATACTTACCCTCCAATATACTTAAAATTTCTCAAATGATAGAACAAAATACAAATTACATAATACCTTCTGATTCTTTTCTATTTCCTTTTGATGTCTTTTTTTGTTGTTTTGGCTGTACTTGCACCTGAAATGTACGAGTTCATATACATTGTAGTTTGTTTGAACAAATCATGTTTCTACATTTTGAAAATAACATCGAATGCAGATTTTTAAATAATTGATCCTTGACTTAACATATAACAGAAGACGATAGCGAAAAAAAAAGGTCACATTTAGTAGCGTGATCGACTTTTAAACATTGCAATGATTTCCACAGAAACAAGTATTAAAATGTGTAGTGGGTCAGTCTAAAGTTGGAGCGATATGACTGTTTTTTTATACTTTGCTCCATGTTGAAGGTTCACTGTCACTTTCAAATGAAAAACGTAGAGCGCTGTTCCTTTGGTTTTTATTTCGTGACGTATAGTATTTTTGTGTCCTATATTGATAAACTATGTCTTATCTTTTAGTTAAATGAACTCTGGAAAGCATAATATACGGACAAACTTTTCACATCGACTTAAAGCATTATTTATATTGTGATGGTCTATTTGTTTTACTTTTTTATTCCAATACAATGAAACTAGAGATTAAATTGATTAATATATAAAATGAGAAATGTGAAAACTTAGATAGATAAGAACTAGACCGACTTACAAAACATTCCTCTCGCTCATTTTCCAATAATCTCCTTAGTTCTGCTGGAATGTCTTGATCAACGGATGGTCTTTGTCTTTTCAATTGCTGTTTGGGTAACAAAGGGAGAATCCATTTTGCCTTTGATAGAACTTTTGTCCTTCTGTATGGCAGACTGTCTCTAATTTCTTCTAGATGTCCAAGAAATCCTCCCCACCACTTTTGCTCTGTATGTTCTAGTTGATCAGTGAATAGACATTGCCACTGTGGTATTCTAGATTTGATCTTATTTATATCTATCTTCTCGAATTGAGGATTGATAACTTTTGGTATTCCCTTTGGTAAATTAGGTTTCCCGGAAATTAGTTGAATAATGCCATGTTCAGTTTTCCATTCGCTGTCTTGGAAAGCTTTGTACTGCATTTTCACATTATGTGTTGCTAAATCCCGGATAAACTTATAATGCAAAGGTTTAGTATGCTTACGAATGTCGTTAAGGCTTGATGTTATCCATGAACGAATGTCATAAATAGCCTCTATATCCTTAACGTTCGGAAGCATCTCCTTCAGACGAGGCATTGTTTCAGCATCATTCCTACGAAGAGTTTCAGCTATTCGGCTAAAAGCAGCATCCACATCTTCGTGTGTATGTCCTACTGGTAAAAATGATAAATGCACCTGAAAAGAAAATTTGCTATTTGTAACAGTAAAATAATTAGTGATTTAAATACGCTAACCTGTAATGCTAGAAAGAACTAACATTATAAGTGTGTAAAATGCCAAATTGCTTGTATATTAAGAGTTTACAATACCCATCGTATTGAAAGGCAGTAAACTTCAAAATGTATATGAATAAAGAGCACGTGATACGCCCGTAGTATTTTCAAAGAATTAAGTTCCAGTACTCCTAAATGTCATGTTATAAATCTATATAAAAAAAAATTCAAGGGATGTTATATTGATAGATATAAACCAGCCTTCAAAAGTTTCATGAAATCTTTTTGAGTTGTTGTCCGAAAACTGACTAATCCCCATCCCTTTATGACTAAAACCCCACAACTAGGAACGGTAATTGCCATAATATATAAAATCGATAGCATACTTCAATAAACACTTCACCAAAGTATCATGAAAAATGTTCAAAGCATTTGACAGTTATTATCCGAAAACACTGGAAAATACCCCTTTTAAATGGATAAAATTCCTATAACTTAATTGAACACATAAAATCTAAAATTCATAAAAAAAGAAGAGACTCACGTAGACAGATCTATATAAATAATGTTTGATGCAGATTGTTATTATCCGACATGTTGACAACGGACGGACGGACTAACGTTCAGCGGTATACTATAATACGTTTTCTAAACAGATGTACATGTACTTATACAAACTGTGAGTCAACTAGCCTATTTTCAAGATGTGTGTGTTAGCTCTCTGGTTAGAAAAAAGTTCCACCTAATTCATTAAGATATAACTTCTATTCAATATAAGTTTCACTGGGAAAAACATTTCTAACTAAAATCGTAGAAGTATTTTACTTCCATGCTAAAACCTTATATTACAGGCATCATAACTTACATGATCAACCAAAAGTCACACAAAAAATCCCCAAAAGGGGGTCTTGTAAATGAATGTTTTACAGACAGATGTACCATTAGCATGTATAAACTATAATCAATGATACATACATGTGTGCAATTTCAGAGGTAATTATATGGATAGGCAATAATTAATGTGTCAATTGATCATATATTTTCATTGTCTGGTAATATACAATGTATATGTATATACTGTGCACTGTTCTTTTTATCTACTTGATGTGAATGACCCCATGTGGTTAGCATCTTTATCTGTGGAATTATTGTTGACACAAGATAATTAATCCTTATTAAGATGTCACAGATTATATGTTAGAGAAGAAATATATACAAACCATTAATATAGTATAACAAGAGGCTACGTTTTTCAAGTCCAGTCCTACATTTATAGTCCCTCCTCGTGAAAAAGAAGGGGGAAGACGGTTCTGATCCCAAAATCCCGGGCTTAAAAACATGAAATCCCGAGGTCCCGAATTTAAAAAAAAAAAATCCCGACATCCCAAACTTCGGAAAGAGAATTCCCGGGTCCCCAAAGCGTAAATCCCGAAATCCCGAAATCCCGAGCTTATAAACACCCCGAAAAATGTCCTGCCGCCCCTCAAGACCATACAATTTCGAATAAAGCAAATCATTGTATTTATTTCTCGAGTAATAATAACACATAAGAATTCAGTGCTGATGAATTTTAATGTACTATATTTTCAAGGATTTGAGGGATCACAGGACCTTATAATTATCCAATACCCACCCCCTCCCCCGGTTGGATCTGCCTATACATTATGTTTAACACTTCCCACAGTTTTAACCCTTAAACCAAACCGTTTTAAATCTTGAAATAACCACACCGTTTAAATCTAGCAATAGCTAATACTTATTTCTTGAAGTGAAGAGGAAGTCCTCAACAAATTTGCCGAGCGGAGGTAAGAGGAATATATATATTTTTTTTGCGTAAAACTATTTTCACCTTTAAGGGTGCACACGCTCATATATATACCCACACAACCACCGGGTAACTGTTTCTTTCAATAAAGTAACAAGAATCGCAATGATTTGTAAATTGCAACTTACCTCATTGAAAATGCGTTGGTGAACAAGGAGTTCACAAAAACCCAATACATATCGATTTTTATTTTCCCGCCAACAATTATCTGCTTGCAAGTACAAAATAGGCGGTAACTTGTTACCCTACAAGAACAATAATCATAACATTACTTCAGTATAGTATCTTACCACAGTTTTACCTTATAGACACATCGTTTTATAATAAACTTCTTATAATCACTCGTAATAATCCGTAAATGGCTCCCGAACAATTCATTAAAACTGTCAAAACTGTCGCAAAATGACCAAATCGTAAGGGTTTGTGAATGTGTGTGATCCTTAAGGGCTCGTTAGATAAGTTCGTGGATGTGAAACGGTGCAGGATAACTGGGATTGTCCATAGATCAACTCAAACCATCTACAAAGTCAACTCGGATCAGCCTATTCAGACAAAGAGATGTTCTACTTTTTAAATTATTAAACGAGTGTCTACGAAGAAGACAATTCAGACCGTCAATGAAAATGCAGCGAGATTATTAATGATAATCATCTATAATAAAAAAGAATTCAATTTATGGAAAAATTACGGATTTACATAAAACTTTTTGGGGGCACATTAACTCGATTTCAAAGGCAACAAGTTAAAATGGCAATTGTTATGCCCCACCTACAATAGTAGAGGGGCATAGTGTTTTCTGGTCTGTGCATCCGTAAGCCCGTCCGTCCGTCCGTTCGTTCGTTCGTGTACTTTGGACACATTCTTGTTATGTTAAATATATAACAATTAACCATTCAAAAAGCACAAAACTCTGTCATTCAAATTATATGGCTAATCAGACGAACTTATTTGTTTTGGGTGTATAGATTAATTATTTTTAACAAATTAAAAAGATATGTAGAAATGTGGATAACAGTAAAACTCGAAACCAATTCAACACTTAATTGATATGGTGTGCCGCTTGGATTCTCATTCTTTACATAATACTTTCGATTCAAAAAAAATGTATTACTTTTCATATAATGCCTAGGATAAATGCAACGTTTTATTGGTATGATTTTGTGTGATGTGTTCATAGGAGTTCAAATCTGAGAATCAGCTATTCCTTATGTCATGTTTACCTACGACGAGACTTTTTGATGTGAAAAAATACAGGGCGTGTCATATAACAAGTAATTGGAACTCTTTTGACCTTATTTCCGATTGTTTTCAAAATATATTCATATATTTTCAAGCTGGAAATGTGACCAATTCAAGCGGCACGCTCTATCACTTTGTATATAGTATAGGGAGTGCTCATCACCACCCTCACCCCACCCGAGGTCACACATGTATTGCCTATTCATACGTTTAAATTGTGAAGTGTTTTACTTACCATAAGTTTTGAAATCTGGTGAAGAATTAGCATAAGGATATTCATGGTCAGGTTAGAGTCGTGCGCATATTGGTTCCAGTCGAGAAAGGTGAAAAATTTATTTTGTCCATGAGCTAAAACTCCGGTGACATGTGTCGTTAGTTGATCAACTTTATTCACAGCCTGCAATAAAACGTGTCAATAAGACAACTACATATATATGTAAGGACCAAAGTAAAAGATATATACAGATATAGATTCGTTTTAAATTAATTTTTTTTACTATACTAAAGAAATATAATAAAAAATGATTTACAAGGCATACTAAAAAGAGGAAGTCTGTAAAAAACTGACAAAATCAAACGCTGTGTATGGAACAAGTTAATTCGAAACACAATTGCCATATTCCTACATTTTTGTAGCTTGGTACATAAATTCTAATTTAAAAAAATGGAGGTACAATGTCGCGTATGACTGTATGGATCTGTCATTTAATTTACAGTTGTGGCGTGGTCGTAAATTCGCGAATAATTCCTCTCAAACTGCCGTCTAAAAACTTGCAATGAGATAAAAGCTTAGTATGATAAATTAGTTGTACATAAAAAATCGCTCTAAATGGATAGATTGATTTATTGTTGGTTGCTTAACCTCTGGTGCTCTTTAAAAGAAAACGTTTGCATGGTAAAAGATACAAAATAATGTCTGAATAATTCCAAAGTTCCACATCAAACTCTATAATCGGAAGAAAACTATGATGTTCGTACATTTCCGAAGAGGGAATTTTCTGTTATACAAAATACCTAACTTACCTTTGCCATTCGACCAACAAAATGAGGAAGATTCGTTTTTGCTACAATGAAAACAAAATTTAAAGTTCATGTTATAAATAGGTAAAATTATGAAAAAAATAGGCAATCTGATAAACTGTTTAAATTGTCATTTCAGTCATCCAAATTTGATTTAATAGAATAACATCACAGTTAAATTCCCATTTGGAATACAAAAAAAAAAGCGGAAAAAAATAATTCCTTATCGAATTCGTTTCATTAGTTTGAACAAAATAGAAAAGATTTTAACTTCAATGTTTTTTCTGTTCATTCCAGATCTTATTGGTTATGCCTTTAAAGTTATCAGACAGAGGCGGATTTAGGGGGGGCCCAAGGGGCCCGGGCCCCCCCTTTTTGGGAAAAAAATTGGTTGCTTATATAGGGAATCACTGAAGCGTGACTGGAGCGGGCCCCCTCTTAGGTCAGTCAGTGGGCCCCCACTTATGAAAATTCCTGGATCCGCCACTGTCAGATGCTCAAAGGCAATGAGAAATTGGCAAACTGAGTCAATAGTATATCGACTTATACAAAACTGACGCAATTTTAACTGACTTTTACAAAAATGACCGACCATTAATCTTACGGTCGACTCATTTTTCTCTAAAAAGTCCAAATATTTAGCCGTAGATCATAACTTACACTGATCCATTCCATCTATAATTAAGCTTAAATATTGTGATGGGGATGTCTTTGCAGCGTTTTTCTTTGTGTAATAGTACTTTCTTTCTAACCTGCAAAAATAGAAATTAAACATGTTAAAATATTAGTTTGCTGTTCAGCTTGCTTCTAGTAGCAAGCAAAGTCCACAAATACAACCCGATAAATTGATTGTCAGATTTTAATTTTATTCATATTGTTAAATATCAGCTGCTAGATACGATATGGAGCTTTTTGAATTCGTTCGCTGCGCTCACTCGACAAAAAACTTCTTATCGTGACCTGCAGCTTACCATTAATATACAGACATTGTCAATGTAACACACAAACATAAACAACAGGACACGGTCGATAAATATTATTGGCTGTAGCTATAGTAAATTTATATTCTTCTATGTGTAGTATATATTATAACTTGACTTTGATGTCATATTTATTAATTGCATATTTTATACATACATCTGTCTGCTATTGTGTTCTCTTCGTTCAGCTCGCAATTTTTCTCTCATCACTGGATCATGCGTGGTCTCTATCTGTCTTTCCAAACTTGTACATACTGTGCATTTCGAAAAGGAATTGGTCTGAAAGTGTAAATACAATTACAATACACATAGCATATACTGGCAAATGTTTGCGCTACATACCAATGACTAATTTGTAACTATTTTAGTTGCACTTTCACATCTACATATACGTAAGAAGTCTGAATTTATAAGTTAAATCCACAGTTAACGTTTTGCGAATAATCAAGTCAGTGGCGGATCCAGAAATTTCATAAGTGGGGGTCGACTGACTGCCTAAGAGGGGGCCAGCTCTGGTCATGCTTCAATGATTCCCTATATAATCAACCAAATTTTCCAAGAAAAGGGGGCCGACTAAATCCGCCTCTGCATATACAATTATAGTGAAATTGGTTAATATTAAACTGTCCAAAATATGTCCTGGTTTACAGCATCACCTTTGTTTCGTAATGTACCCCATATAATGGAATAACAATTATTGGTACCATTTTTTTCACGCAAAGGAACATACACGTTTCAGACCTTATTTTTTTTAATATAAGTTTTAACTTCAGGGATGATTCCACTATATAGTTTAGGGCCCCTTAGCGGCCCTTAAATCTGCCAGCGGCCCCAAAAAAATGTTAGTGAATATAAATTCCCAATTCAGGAAAATAAAATAAAAATCGGTATTTCCGAAAAAGTTTCAGTCACCTATTACCGCAACTATAATTTTCGTCAAAACGTAGTAAAATCCGGATAAGAATGCGGACTACGATCGCATTTTATTAACAACGATTTAATTATGTCAACGTGAGGTAAACAATTTTAGCAACCATATTCAATTGAATAAAATTTTATGGGAGTATTTGAATTCGCAAAAGTAGATCGCTTAGCAGGTTGATCAAAAACATGCTTTTTGTCAAAATTGGTGTCAAAGCAGACCTCGGCAAAGAAAAAATTCAAATTTTGATATATCAGCAGAGCCGTTTATGTAACTTGCTTAAATCCTGTTTTGTAAAAGAAATTATTTGATGTTTTACTCTATTTCCTCAAAAGACAAAAGTTTGTGAGCGTTTTTGAAAATAATGTTGACGATGGACCATTCATGAAATGACGCCCCCCCCCCCTGAAATACGATGGAACTGTTTCAAAAGATATAAAATTGATCCAAATAATTTTAAAGTTCACTGGTGCCTGGTGCAATTGCTTTAAATATAAGTATATAACCTTTTGTAATTGCTTTTCTGAATTCGACAATTGGCCAGTTCAATTTGAAATCCATTTGAATCAAGGTAAGCTTATAAAGATGATCTGTTGAAAAAATACCGAATGGATGATTTTTTTCAGTGGTTAATATGGCAAGCCGTTTTGTTATTTAATCTAACTTCAACATATCTCATAAACTTTATAAGATATCTTATATAATAGTTCATTAGATATCTTATATAGTTTGTAAGATATCTTACATGCATATGTTATAAAATTTATGAGATATCTTTTATAGTTTATAAGATATCTCATATAGTTTTCTTTATCAGATATCTTATAAATTGTATAAGATATCTTATAAACTATATAAAAGATATCTTATATAAAGTATATTTATAAGATATCTTATATACTATATAAGATATCTTATAATCGATATTAGATATCTTCTTTATTATATAAGATATCTATTTATATAAGATTTAAAAAAAAAAGATTATTTAAGATATATCTTATTTCTCTAATTCTTCGTCAATTTGTCCCTTTCTGCACCCATTGTATAAAAAAAATTTAATCAATATGTGGTTCGTTTGATCTCAGTACTTCATTGGTTAAAATCCGATTATGACGTCGATTGTTCTTGCTTTCCTCTGAATTTCCTATTGTGACGGCATGAAAAAAGGCGACCATGCCTGATGACGCCACATAGAAAGAACACATCTTTTTGCAGATCATTTGAAAAGAAGGAATAAGTGTGCTTGCATAATGTTAGAAAATCATTAGAGAAACAGATTCCACCACCAAATCTCGTGTAATACGATATTTATCCACTCTCGACAGTTAAATTTTAAATATTTAAAATGCTCGGGCAAGCCTTGCGTTTTAAATTTGAAAATTTAACTGTCTCGAGTGGATAAATATCGTATTACACTCAATGAAGTGGTAGAATCTATATATATTATATAAGATATATTATTAGAGACATCGTATAGAAATTATAAGATAATTCATATAAAATATCTTATATAATTTTCTTAAGATGATATCCAATAAACTATATAAGATATCTTGTATAAAAAATATTTATAAGATATTTCATATACTTAATGAGATATCTTATAAACTTTAGCATGTTTAGAAGATATCTTATAAAGTATATAAGATATCTATAAAGTATAAAGTATATAAGATATCTTATTTAATATATAAGATATCTCATATAATATATAAGATAGCTTTAAAAAAATAAATTATATAAGATATCTCATATACTAAATGAGATATCTTATAAAAATCTAATATGTTATATAAGATATCTTATATATTATGAGATAATTTGAGATAATTTGAAATTCGAATAAATAGCTAAACTGCTTAAGTGCCATAGGTTTATGTTAGCTGGTATATATGCCTTGTTTACCAAAGTTAAGATGATAGTGCATCATGTGCAATGGTATTCATGGTATTCATGAATTACAACTTCCCTGGTCTGAATCCAATAACTTCTTCAAGCAGTGTTCAGGTGAAACTTAATATACATTTTCCGTTTTTACAGGTCAGGAAAATGATATTATTTCGTTTTAGATTGTATGCATAAAAAATTCCCAATTGGGATAAAAATTCCCAATTTGATGTTCAAGGGACCCATTTGAAAACACCTGGAATCATCCCTGTGGTAGGACGACGATCATGCACTTTCATGAACATTACCAAGGAGGGTGTCTCAATTATTTGAATGCAAATGTAGAACAAACTTTTTTTCACTTTGTTGTTGATTGAAAAAAATCTGAAATTCTTTTCATTTCTCTGACTATCCTATTGACTGGTTACAAAATCTCTTTATTACTACGAATGCATACTTTTCCTGGTTTCAGTACAAAATCTTATAGTACTTTGCAGCGAAATCAACAACCAGCATCTATTTTACCGGAAATTCAATTTTATTAACCAATCAGAAATGCCGTTATATATCTCTCTAGATTGTCCTAGATAATGACCGACGATCTAAAACTAAAAGTACGATTTATATTTTTTTGACATCAGAAAAACAACCGATGGGAATTTGATTATAAACGACCATTTCAATAGGCAATCGGTTCTTAATGAATACGCTGTACATGTATTAGTTTGTGATTAGATCAGTTTAACATGAACTGCTAATGTTAAATCAATGATATTTGGTATGCAAATTTGCAAGTATTGTTTCCATGGAGATTTTATAGCCCCACCCCCTATTCATGCTTCATTGACTTTGAAACTTTTACATAGTTTACAAGTTAATTTTTGTATTTAGATATGGGAACGACTTATAATAAGTCAATGATATTTGGTACGCAGTTGTATTAACATTGGCACATCTCATTTACCTGGAGATTATTTAGCCATGTAACTTACTTATTTAGTCATGGTTCATTGACTTTGAATGTTTGCATAACTTGTGTAAGATGTGAAGGTATTGCTATTTTGATTTCAACATTTCCATAATCAAAATTACAAAAAGGCGAGACATATCTCTGATAACAGTTTATTTTCCTAAAACTTTTCTATTTTTTCTTTCATTACTTTTGATTTCTGATTTATATATATACAAATACTGATATGGCAGGAGATACACACCAAACAGGATGTGTAAATTATTATATATATAACAGATTAACTAAGTATTGTGCAACAGCACAGTATTGCACAATATTAAGACATCTTCAATCGTGCAATAGCAAGAAATCTTCAATTGCGCAATAGCAAGAAATCCTCAATTGCGCAATAGCAAGAAATTTTCAATTGGGCAATAGCAAGAAATCTTCGACGCTCAAATCCAAAAAAGTTAAAAAGGCCAAATAAAGTACGAAGTACAGAAGCAGCATTGAATGATTGAGGACCAAAATTCCTAAAAGTTTGCCAAAATGGGTTTTTATGGTTGTAAACTCCATTGGAAATTTGAATTGAGATTATATATATGACCATATCTTGAGGGAATTTTTTTTTATGAAAAGGTTGGGGGGGGGGGGGGGGGGATCTTTTCTCAAGATTTCAGAAATTAGAAAGAAAATTTCTTCAAATACTTTTTTTTTTGCAAAAAAACAAGGGGGGGATAGAGGGGGTCAATTCGCAATGGCATAGTGTATTGCACAACAGCAAAACAATGAATATAAATTCAAATCACATAACCAATTCAAGTTCTTTGACTACAGATATTCTGTGTCAGAAACCTATTATGTGTCAAATACTTAATTACAAGTAACAATTAAAATTACCTATACAAGTAATGTTGAAAACGAATCTAATTTAAATATATAGCTTAAATAAGTTATTTTTCTGAATTTTTTTTTTATAGGTGTCCAATAATACAGATTTTGCTAACTTTAAATAATTTTCACAGTCATCTGGTTATTTTTCCCTTGATATATAATTACTAATTGTTCCAAAACACTAATTAACTTTCTGACGCACTTATCTTTCATACCAGCACTTCTTGGTCAAAGATTGGACTCTTGTGACTATTAAATTATCATTTTCCTCTAAAATCTTAAAGGTAGACTGATATATAATAGATAGATACTTGTGAATTAATTAAGACCTAAAGTTATTTATAATTTGTAACCCAAATCAATTACATATGTGCCTTAGATAAGTGTAATTGCTAATTTTTTTCAAAAATGTATAAAATAACTTATTCAAGTAATATTTTTGTCATTATTTTTAAAGTAACCTAGGCCTTTATCTCTATACTCCTCTCAAATCTGATACATTCTTTATTTTATGATATAAAATATTGTTTAAAATCATGAAAACTACATTTAGTCTAACGTTTCTATTGAAAATTAAAATAACTCTATTAAGTAATTTTATTATTTTTAAAAACAAAAATTACTTATATAAGTAACTAAAAAAAAATAACTTGTTTAAGTAACGCCCCTGACTTGGGAAAATGTATTCTAAATTTCCTTGTATGACAACGGTCCTCTCTTTCTTTCCTTGTTCACCAAGTTAACCTTGACTCAGCAGTTGTCTTGTAAGTCAAAAATGTAAGTGACAGTTATTGTTTACTTACCCCCCCCCCACCCCCCCCCCCCCCCCCCCCCCCCCCCCCCCCCCCCCCCCCCCCCCCCCCCCCCCCCCTGTTTAGATGCATGTATAGTTTTTATGAATAGGGCGCTTAATCTTTGTCTATAATTGTGCAATAATAAACACTTGTTTGTTTGAGATTATTAAATTCTTTCGGGTTTCTCAGGACTCTACAAAGCCATATATCCATTTCCTGTTCAATGTAAAATGCTGTTGTTGGCTTACATCTAAAAAAAATTAAAGCAACTACAGCATAGTTGACAGCGTGAAAATGATCAGCAGGTCAAGATCTATCTCCTCTTAAATATTCAAGAAAAATTCGGACAACCAATTGTTGGGAGTTATTTCCCCTGAAATATCAATTTTAGTAAATATCTATTCTTTTGGCTTATACAGGAGTCAACCTAGGATTCCTAACTTAGCTCTACAGAAGCCCTAACGAGAAGTTTATGTTCTCTTTATTTTCAGTAAAATTTCCCAATTAACAATGTTGCCTCATGATTTTTTTAAAAACCTCAATCCAAACGCAAACAATCCAATATTCGATGAAATAAAATAACCTGTTATCTCCGAAATCTGAATTTGAATCTACCGTGGTCTTATTGCTAGACAAGGTGTAATATACAGAGAAAAATAATCAAAAAAATCAATATTTGATTACGTTTCACCATAATTGTAATTGAAATTGTACAGGGCACCTTTTTCTTTTCAAAAAATCTATCATTTACCTTAACCATATCAATATGTAGTTTAAATTTTGAAATATAAAATCTCTACTGATGGATATGAAAATTTGATGCTAAATCAATTTTTTTTAGCTCACCCACCTGGCCCGAAGGGCCAAGTGAGCTTTTCCCATCACTTTGCATCCGGGGTCCGTCGTCCGTCGTCCTTAACTTTTACAAAATTCTTCTCCTCTGAAACTACTGGCCCAAATTAAACCCAACTCACAATCATCATTGGGGTATCTAGTTTAAAAAAAATGTGTCCGGTGACCCGGCCAACCAACCAAGATGGCCACCATGGCTAAAAATAGAACATAGGGGTAAAATTAAGTTTTTGGCTTTTAACTCAAAAAGCAAATCTGACGGTTGTAAAATTGTTAATCAGGTCAAGATCTATCTGCCCTGAAATTTCCAAATGAATGGGACAACCAGTAAGTCCGGTTGTTGGGTTACTGCCCCTAAATTGGTAATTTTAAGGAAATTTTCCTTTTTAGCTCACCTGGCCGAAAGGCCAAGTGAGCTTTTCTCATCACTTGGCGTCCGTCGTCGTCGTCCTGCGTTAACTTTTACAAAAATCTTCTCCTCTGAAACTACTGGGCCAAATTTAACCAAACTTGGCCACAATCATCATTGAGGTATCTAGTTAAAAAACTGTGTCCGGTTCCCCGCCCAACCAACCAAGATGGCCGCCATGACTAAAAATAGAACATAGGGGTAAAATGCAGTTTTTGGCTTATAACTCAAAAACCAAAGCATTTAGAGCAAATCTGACACGAGGTCATATTGTTCATCAGGTCAAGATCTATCTGCCCTGAAATTTTCAGATGAATCGGACATTTTGTTGTTGGGTTGCTGCCCCTGAAATGGTAATTTTAAGGAAATTTTGCTGTTTTTGGTTATTATCTTGAATATTATTATAGAAAGAGATAAACTGTAAACAGCAATAATGTTCAGCAAAGTAAGATCTACAAATAAGTCAACATGACCGAAATGGTCAGTTGACCACTTTAGGAGTTATTGCCCTTATAGTCAATTTTTAACCATTTTTCGTAAATCTTAGTAATCTTTTAGAAAAATCTTCTCTGAAACTACTGGACCAAATTTAACCAAACTTGGCCATAATCATCATTGGGGTATCTAGTTTAAAAAATGTGTCCGGTGCCCCGCTCAACCAACCAAGATGGCCGCCATGGCTAAAAATAGAACATAGGGGTAAAATGCAGTTTTTAGCTTATAACTCAAAAACCAAAGCATTTAGAGCAAATCTGACAGGAATTAAAATTGTTGATCAGGTCACGATCTATCTGCCCTGGAATTTTCAGATGAATCGAATAATCGGTTGTTGGGTTGCTGCCCCTGAAATGGTAATTTTAAGGAAATTTTGCTGTTTTTGGTTATTATCTTGAATATTATTATAGATAGAGATAAACTGTAAACAGCAATATTGTTCAGCAAAGTATGATCTACAAATAAGTCAACATGACCGAAATGGTCAGTTGAATACTTTAGGAGTTATTGTCCTTTATAGTCAATTTTTAACAATTTTCATAAAATTTGTAAATTTTACTAACATTTTCCACTGAAACTACTGGGCCAAATTTAACCAAACTTAGCCATAATCATCATTGGGGTATCTAGTTAAAAAATGTGTCCGGTAACTCGACCAACAAACCAAGATGGCCGCCATGGCTAAAAATAGAACATGGGGTTAAAATACAGTTTTTGTCTTATAACTCAAAAACCAAAGCATTTAGAGCAAATCTGACAGGAAGTAAAATTGTTGATCAGGTCACGATCTATCTGCCCTGGAATTTTCAGATGAATCGGATAATCGGTTGTTTTCTTAAAATTTGAAGATTTTCAATAACATTTTCCACAGAAAGTACTGTTATAGATAGAGATAATTGTAAGCAGCCAGAATGTTTAGTAAAGTAAGATCTACAAACACATCACCATCACCAAAACACAATTTTGTCATGAATCCATCTGTGTCCATTGTTTAATATTCACATAGACCAAGGTGAGCGACACAGGCTCTTTAGAGCCTCTAGTTTGGTTATTATCTTGAATATTATTATATATAGTGATAAACTGTAAACAGCAATAATGTTCAACAAAAGAAGATATACAAATAAGTCACATGACAGAAATGGTCATTTGACCCCTTTAGGAGTTATTGCCCTTTATAGTCAGTGTTTAATCATTTCAGGGATGATTCCAGGTGTTTTCAAATGGGCCCCTTGAACATCTAATTGGGAATTTTTTAAGCATAAAATCTAAGACGAAATAACATTATTTTCATGTAAAAACGGAAAATGTATATTATTAAGTTTAACTTGTACACTGATGTTCATGTAAGTTGTACCATTTTGAATAATTCTGGGTGGGCTACTGTTATAACATGAATATCATTGAACATGATGCACTACTCTATCATCTTAGCTATAGTTACCTAGGCCTATTACAAAAACATATATTTCAGCTAACATAATTAAATCACTGAAAAAAATCATTCATCGGGTATTTTTTCAACAGCAGGTCATCTCCATAAATTTACCTTGATTCAAATGGATTTCAAATTGAACTGGTCAATTGTCAAATTCAGAAAAGCAATTACAAAAGTTCATATACTTAATTGATAAGATATTTAAAGCATTGAACATGAACCGGTGTTCTTTAAAATTATTTGAATCATCTTCAAAACTTTTGAAATAGTTCCATAATGATGACATCGTATTTCATGAATGGTCTATCATCAACATTATTTTCAAAAATGCTCAAACTTTTGTCTTTTGAGGAAATAATTTCTTTTACAAAACAAATTTTCATCATATTATATAACCGGCTCTGCTGGGCGATCTGCTTTTACGAGATCGGCGCCCATTAAACTTTATCTATCAATGTTATATTAAAATTTGAATTTTCTTTTGCTTTGACACACATTTTTATCAACCTGCTGGGCAATCTGCTGTTACAAGATCTAATACTCTTATTATATGAATCAATTGAATTTCGGCTGATAAAATTGTTTGCCACATTTTGACATAATTAAATCGTTGTTAATAAAATGCGATCGTAAACAGCATTCTTATCCGGATTTTAAAACGTTTTGACAACAAACTATGAAAAATTATAGTTGCCTTAATCAGTGACAGAAACTTTCCCGGAAATATCCATTTTTATTTTATTTTCCTGAATTGAAATTGGGAATTCATTCTCATGTACATTTTTTTGGAGGCCGCTGGCCGATTTAAGGACCGCTAAGCGGCCCTAAACTATATAGTGGAATCATCCCTGCATTTTTCGTAAATCTTAGTAATCTTTTACAAGAATCTTCTCCTCTGAAACTACTGGGCCAAATTTATCCAAACTTAGCCACAAACATCATTAAGGGTATCTAGTTTAAAAAATGTGTGGCGTGACCTTGCCAACCAACCAAAATGTAGATTTTGGCTATAAAACCAAAGCATATAGAGCAAATCTGACAATAAACATGGGATAAAATAATCTATTAGGTCAGGCCTAAAAAAAATAATGTTGTGTTTCCGATCACCCCCTTGAAATTTTGAAGGGACGGTAGGTAGGGATTTTTTTTTTTTTTTTTTTTTTTTATAATATTATGAAATAAGCTTAAGTTATATAAAACTCAATTTCCAGTTACCAGACAAAAGTTTGGGATTTAATAGAAAGAGATTGATTACCCACTTTAAAAATCTCCCTGAGATAACTTCTAGTTTACCCCTTTTAAAACCCCCCTGAAATAACTTTTAGTTTACCCCCTTTTAAAATACCCCTGAAAAAAGTCCAAACCGAAAAAAAAATTGGGCAGCACTTCCCCTAGGAAATTAGCTTTTTAAACCCAATTCCCATATTTCAGGACCAAAAGTTTGGAATTGTCAGAGAAAGAAATTGAGAAGATGTGGGGCAGATTCATTTATAGGAACCTGAACCAAACATCATCCCAAACCTACAGATAGACAAATATATTATATACACTGTTCCCTGGCAGGACACTTTCTTTTGGCAAAGCATCTGTGGCTTTTCATCAGAATGTCTAAAGCGTTGATTGG
The DNA here is from genome assembly GCA_019925275.1 of Mytilus edulis. NCBI lineage: Eukaryota > Metazoa > Mollusca > Bivalvia > Mytilida > Mytilidae > Mytilus > Mytilus edulis. The sequence goes on from JAHUZM010000067.1 coordinate 96,255, forward strand.
CTGACCAGTTTCAGATGGATTAATATCAGGTTCATTTTGAAGAAGGGTCTGGCATGAACATTTGATAAATTTAATTCCAAAAGATTGCACTGTTCCAACAGTTGTGTTATTGTCATCAATCTCGGTCCAGTCATTTTTGCCGGTGGCCGAGCACAAAATTTGTGTTGTGTATTTTTTTCATCGATGTTAGACATTGGATGAATTTCATTGCTAATGTCAAAAAAGGTGTTACTTTCTGTAAAATTTAGAATTATTTTTTTTGTCCGCGAAATGGTCACACTTTCCGCGTTGAACATTGAATAGGATGCGTTGTGTTGCCATGTTCAAACACTGCGCATGCTCCCGCATACATAATTAGCCAAGAAGATTCCAATTTCCAGTACATTCTAAAAATAAGCCTCGAGTTTAAAATTAGCGTTGTTTTCTTTTGGGACGATAAAAAGATCGAGGGACTTAGAATTTTTTATTTTCTTTCAGAGAAAACGGTCGGTAGGTATACAAATTATTTTTTTTCCCACATCAGCTTTAAAAACTTTTGAGTCGGGGGTCTGAAGGACGGTCGGTCGGGTGACCGGAAACACAACATTTTTTTTTAGGCCTCAAGATCTATCTGCCCCAAAATTTTCAGACAAATCGGACAACTCGTTTTTGGGGTTGCTGCCCCTGAATTAGTAATTTTAAGGAAAGGAGTAGGTCCAGTAAAGACCCCATTTTGGCCCCAAAATATAGCAGTTTTACAAAATTGTTAAAATGTAAACTTTTAGTTATTCATTGGATAGAAGAATGCTTCTGCTACATAAATTTGGGCTGATGTTGACAATACAATGCACATATATCGGGTACTAGCACCATTAAGTCATGCTAAAATACTGAAATCTTCACAATTCTAGCATTTTAGTTAAATTTTAGACGCTTTTCGTGTAAAACGAAATTGGCCGCATTCGTGTTCATCCTTAATATTGAAATGTAAGTTGTATTTTATGATAATACATAACATATATAAAGGTTGAGGATGAACACTGAATCTGATAAATTGCATTTTCGGCATATTTGGTAGATTTTTTATATTTCAGCTTGAATCGGTGTGTTTTTTATGACTAAATCAGTTAAAATCTTTCACATAAAGTAATTGATTCAAATAAAATAGACACTTAAGTGTTTAGAAAGTGGTCAAAATCTTTCGTCAGATGAACATGAAATTTGAGGCCAAAATCGGTCCTTACCGGACCTACTCCTTTTGCTGTTTTTCCTTATCATCTTTAATATTATTATAGATAGAGATAAACTTTAAACAGCAATAATGTTCAGCAAAGTAAGATCTACAAATAAGATTCACGACCAAAATTGTCAGTTAACCCATTAAGAAGTTATTGCCCTTTATAGTCAATTTTTAACCATTTTTCTAAAATTTCAGACAGTATTCTTTTAAAAAATCTTCTCCTCTGAAACTACTAGGCCAAATTTAACCAATCTTAGCCACAATCATCATTTGGATATCTAGTTTTAGTCCTACCAATCAACAAAGATGGCCACCATGGCTAAGATAGTACATAGGGGCGAAATGTAGATTTTGGCTTATATGGTCCAGGAACACAATTATTTCGTAGTGCATTTCTTTTAGAACATAAATGAAAATAAAAAAAATCCCACCCGCGTTTTCTCAAAGAAACTTTTACAGTGTGTTGTACTACTTTTGGGACAAATTATATCAAAATTATAGAAAACTTCATCGTCTCTAACTCAAAATATGGACAATTTTATCTTTAGGGCGTCTTGAAATCTTTTGACAGCTTCCGAAGTACTATTTTTCAACCTTTTTCACCTGGACCAAATCACTACTTTCCTTTAAAATTCTGTACCCAATTTTTTTTACAGTGTAATTTCACCCCCTACTTGCAATTTGAGGCATTAAACATAGCGAAATAAATTTCGTAGGGTTATAAAAATTAATGGCAAGTAACCCACTGTCAACACTAGGGACTATATTTGTGAACAACGAAAATCAAGGGAAGACAATTGTGGTCTCGGACCTAATAGGATAGAAAGAGTTGACAAATCTTAATAAAACTTGGTATGACCAAAGCTTAATAAATTATAGCACTGCTTACAAAGTTTTATGACAATAGGATTTATATTATAGACAATAAGTTAAGTTCTATACTCATCTCTGCGTGTAAAATTTTGATGTTAAAATTGAAAAATTTCAACTATCAACATTTGGGGCTTTAAAAATTAAAATATTGCAAAAAAATACTTTTTAAATGCCTTAATTTATAACTTATCATGTATTAAAAGCAATAGAGTACTCATTTGATTTATCAGACTTGGCATAATTATTCAAAAGTCAAATTTATATGAGCCTGTGCCTAAAAATTGAGGTTTTTCAATGAAGGGGGGCCTTACATGAAGATGTAATATTTTCCAGCAATTTTAAATTTGTGAAGCTTTTTGGTTGTAAATAATCCTTACATATGTATTGAAAGTACTTTAAATGGAAAGAAAAGTTACAAATAACATATGATATTAGTTTAAAAGGGTCTTAGGCCAAGTAAGACTGCAAAAAATTTAGGGTCAATTTAGGCCGTTCCACATATTTACATTAAAAAATGCATATTGAGGCTATAAGAAATAAAATTTTGTGTCTTTTTTATCATTTCTATACTCATGTGACATGATTTAATAAATCTGAGCACAAAAAGACTCTTGCAATTAACTTTTCTTACAAACAGTATGGTCTGATACAAAGATTTTTGCCTTTTTAGGGAAAAACTTGCATGCAATTTATTATCAACAGGCTTATATTTAAACCACTTGCTATCCTACAGAAGAAAAGAAAGATATTATGTGAAATGGAACAGGTACAATAGACATTGTAAAGTGTTTTTGATACAAATTTAGTGAGGTCTTTATTCATTAATTTATTATGGACTTCAAATTTTATGTACCAAGCTCCCCACTTTTGACTTCATCCAAACAGGGCGTTAGACAAGGGTCATTTATACAACACATTTTGCACATATTGTCTGAGATAATCTTCTTTTCTGTAGATTCAGAGTTCATAAATAAGTAAAAGAACTAGATAAAGGCATAGAAACACAAATATTGACACATGAAAACCTGTCAGATAGAAAGTCAGGATGCCATTTATGCATCAATATTGAAAAAGCTATAAATGCCTATTTTGACCATAAAATGCCAAAATTGGTCATTTTTGCAGAAATTGTATAAAATAAAAGTTTAAATCCTTTAGTTTCATGCTATTTGACAGATTGACACCATCAAATCATTTAGGGAAGTTGCCAAAGTACAGATTCTATATTTACAGATTTCACCTCTTAGGTCCGAGAACACAATTATTTCGTAGTGCATTTCTTTTAGAACATAAATGAAAATAAAAAAAAATCCCACCCGCGCTTTCTCAAAGAAACTTTTACAGTGTGTTGTACTACTTTTGGGACAAATTATATCAAAATTATAGAAAACTTCATCGTCTCTAACTCAAAATATGGACAATTTTATCTTTAGGGTGTCTTGAAATCTTTTGACAGCTTCCGAAGTACTATTTTTCAACCTTTTTCACCTGGACCAAATCACTACTTTCCTTTAAAATTCTGTACCCAATTTTTTTTACAGTGTAATTTCACCCCCTACTTGCAATTTGAGGCATTAAACATGGAGAAATAAATTTGAAAGGGTTATAAAAATTAATGGCAAGTAACCCACTGTCAATACTAGGGACTATATTTGTGAACAACGAAAATCAAGGGAAGACAATTGTGGTCTCGGACCATATCTCTAAGAGCAAAGCATTTAGAGCAAATCTGACATGGGATAAATTGTTTATCAGGTCAAGATCTATCTGCCCTGAAATTTTCAGACAAAACAGACAACCTGTAGTTGGGTATTGAATATTATAATAGATAAACTGTAAACAGCAATAATGTTCAGCAATGTAAGATCTACAAATAAGTCAACATGACCAAAATTGTCAGTTTACCACTTAAGGAGTTATTGCCCTTTATAGCCATTTTTTAACAATTTTCATAAATTTTTGTAAATTTTTAGAATATATTTTCCACTGTAATTACTAGGCCAACTTCATTATAGATAGAGATAACTGTAGCAAGAAGAATGTCCAGTAAAGTAAAATCTACAAACACATGATGATCACCAAAACACAATTTTGTGTTGAATTTATCTGTGTCCATTGTTTAATATGCACATAGACCAAGGTGAGCAACACATGCTCTTGAGAGCTTCTAGTTTTAATTTCTTTTGAAATGTCATGCTTAATGTAAACAGGAATCCGGCTGGTATTTAAACTACGTACTAAGTTAGTAGTCAGCTGGTCTCAGCGTCCTGTTGTTCATAGAAATATTTTGTTTATTAGGTCTTTCCACTTTTCTGTGGAAAGACCTATTGTTTTTCTTCTGATTATTTTTTTTTCTTCCGCCAAATTTTGTTCTTGCGATAAACATTTGTTTCACAATATGTCGCTTAGATATTTGGTATATGATATCGAACAGTTTATGCGCTTTTGAAATTTACCCTGCGTAACCGAATATTTTTCTTTGTAGGAGTTATCTCCCCAAACACTTTTCCTTGTGATCACAACTCCTTCACAACCGTAAAAGATTACGACAAATTTATTTTATAAAATTGCTCGTTATTTCCTTTGCATGATTTGTCCAATTTCGACCGAAGCAATATGAACGCTCCATATGAGAGTTATTTCCCTTTTTATATTTGAAATTTTGAAATGTATTTTAAACTGGAACACCATAAGTGATAGAGACCTAGGATCTTTTGATTTGAGGTCCTTGGTCCAAAAAAATGAAAATTAGGTCAAGTTCAAGGTCAAGGTCATATTCTAATTTTTGAATTTGTCTTATTTTCACTCCTTTTCATTAACCTTATAAGATATCGACAAATTATTTTGTATAAATTGTTAGTTGCGACATGTGGTAACTAAATAATTTTAGTTGAAAGGGTGCGTAAACAATGAATGGGAGTTTTAGCCCCTATCATATCTTAAATTATGTTTAAAGTGATATAACTTTATATTAACCATACATATTAGAGACTAGGTTTTTTTTGAAATCCTCAGTTTGTGACCTTGAAATTGAGGTCAAGGTCATAGGTTAATTTGACGTTCTAGATTTTGAGTTTTGCTTTAAATTCATATCTATACATCATAAAGCCATATGAACTGACATTTTAGACTGATTTTTAGCTCACCTGGCCCAAAGGGCCAAGTGAGCTTTTCTCATCACTTTGCGTCCGTCGTCCGTCGTCCGTCGTCCGTCGTCCGTCGTCCGTCGTCCGTCGTCGTCCGGCGTTAGCTTTTACAAAAATCTTCTCCTCTGAAACTACTGGGCCAAATCAAACCAAACTTGGCCACAATCATCATTGGGGTATCTAGTTTAAAAAATGTGTGGCGTGACCCGGTCAACCAACCAAGATGGCCGCCACGGCTAAAAATAGAACATAGGGGTAAAATGCAGTTTTTGGCTTATAACTCAAAAACCAAAGCATTTAGAGCAAATCTGACAAGGGGTAAAAATGTTTATCAGGTCAAGATCTATCTGCCCTGAAATTTTCAGATGAATCGGTCAATCGGTTGTTGGGTTGCTGCCCCTGAATTGGTAATTTTGAGGAAATTTTGCTGTTTTTGGTTATTATCTTGAATATTATTATAGATAGAGATAAATTGTAAACAGCAATAATGTTCAGCAAAGTAAGATCTACAAATAAGTCAACATGACCAAAATGGTCAGTTGACCCCTTTAGGAGTTATTGCCCTTTATAGTCAATCTTTAACCATTTTTCATAAATCTAAGTAATCTTTTACAAAATCTCCACTGAAACTACTAGGCCACAATCATCTTTGGGGTATATAGTTTGAAAAGTGTGTCCGATGACCTGGCCATTCAACCAAGATGGCCGCCACGGCTAGAAATAGAACATAGGGGTAAAATGCAGTTTTGGCTTATAACTATGAAACCAAAGCATCTAGAGCAAATCTGACAAGAAGTTAAATTGTTAATCAAGTCAATATCTATCTGCCCTGAATTTTTCAGATGAATTGGACAACTGGTTGTTGGGTTGCTGCCCTCCAATTGGTAATTTTTAAAGAAATTTTGCCGTTTTTGGTTATCTTGAATACTATTATAGATAGCGATAAACTGTAAACAGCAATAATGTTCAGCAAAGTAAGATCTACAAATAAGTCAACATGACCTAAATGGTCAATTGACCCCTTAAGGAGTTATTGCCCTTTATAGTAAATTTTTAACAATTTTCATTAATTTGGTAAATTTATGTAAATTTTTACCAAATATAGTTCTCTGTAACTAATGGGCAAAGTTCATTATAGATATAATTGTAAGAAGCAAAATCGTTCAGTAAAGTAAGAACCTCAAACACATCACCATCACCAAAATACAATTTTGTAATGAATCCATTTGTGTCCTTTGTTTAATATGCACATAGACCAAGGTGAGCGACACAGGCTCTTTAGAGCCTCTAGTTGCTTTTTTTGGCAAAGTGGGGGGGGGGGGGGGGGGGGGTTGCGCAACAACAAAACTACTTCACACCTTTCTCATTACTTTGCATTTCTTGTTAGATAAATTTTACAAAAATTCTCCCCTGAAACAACTGTTGAATTTAAACAAACTTGGTTTAAATCACCACTAGGATATCCAGGGACCACTGTGTATGATGACCCTGCCTGCCCACATGGCTGAAATAAAACATAGGTTTCAAATGCACTTTTTAGTATTATATCTCTGAAACTAAATGACAGTACAACAGTTGCATTTATCATGCAACAATTGTAAATAAAAATATCAGGTGAGCGACACAGGGTCCTTGGACCCTCTAGTTTATATTTTAATATCAAAATAGATATTAACTGGTGGAAAGACCTTCAATTGTTCTCTGAACAATTGGTTTTTAATTGTATTTGTTTGTGTTTTGTGTGGTATGTCATTGAATTCTTTTTTATAGTTGCATTTCGTGTGGCACAAAATATGAAAGCCCGATGTCTGTGATGTCAAATGCCAAATAATGACATCATTCAATAAATGATGTCACTTCCTAATGACCGTTTCATTTAGGACCCATTGAGGAAAAATATTTCTTGAGAAACTTGCATAAATTGAAACATTGACTTCATATAAATTTAGTCGGAATCACTACTGTCATAAATGAGAAATTTGAGTAGGGGTGTGATAAAGGGTGCGCATCAAAGTTGAGCGATACGGATTAAACAGCAAGCTATTTATCAAATATTCAAAACTACTGTATAAATTTTACTACTAAATATATGATAAATCTTAATATTGTGACTCACAGCTGATATTTTTCAATATCAATATGCAGGCAACCTGATAATTGGTACACAGGAGTTATTGTCCTTGAAAGATGGTTTTTATCCATATTTTTATTTTTTTATACAAATCATTATACTGTGGATTCATTTATTTTCGTGGGTATCAATTTTTCGTGGATTGAGGAAAACTTACATTTTCGTGGATATTTGAATTTGTGGTTTGCCAATTTCTGTGTACAATTAATGCCTATAGAAAATTTGTAATTCATTGAAAATATGAATTCGTGGTTCACCTGTCCCCAAGAAACCCATGAAAAATGATATCCAACTAATGATGATGAATCCATGGTAGACAGAATCAAGTTATTAAAATGCAAAAATGTTTAGCACAAAAAGATCTACAAATGAGTCAACATTCAGCAGAATTAGAGCTACAAATCAGTCTCATCCCCAAAACTGTCAACATACTTCTAATAAACTATAGAAGTTATTTTCTTATAATATACTGATGATTTTTATCCTTATATATATAATATTTTGCAATTTTGTCAAAACTATTGGAGTTAGTACCGAACTTTAAACTAGATTAGCAAAATAAGATCTGCAAGTCATTACTTGCACAGTACATTGAAGTAAGTCAACATGGCCAAATTGTTATACTAGTAATATGACTTATTGCCTTTTTTAAAACATGTTTAAACTGATTGCAATAAAGGAAAAAATAAGCTTCAAAATGGCATACGTTTTACCAGATGAGTGATTCGGGCTCAGGAGAACCTCTTGTTTATTTCTATCAGAAAGCTGAAAGGGAACAAAGTGCTAGAGTTGGGGTTTTTTAAATAGGGTCTGCCAGGAAAACAGAACCACACATTTATTTTTATTTGTCCTTATTAAGAAACATGCTAGAAATAAAGTATTAGGGATGACTATCTGGTGGTGGCAGCAGAAACTTTCTTTTATAAAGTTTTATACTTCAGAGCGTAGAAGACCTGGATGCTTCATACCTAGTACAAAAAAAATTAAATATATACAGATTTCTTATGTTAAAAGTGTCCGTCTATCGTGATATGTCCGTTGTCCTGTGAACAAAAAAAACCACTGCCTTTAACTTGTCCCAAAATCATCTGGGTCTAACTAGCACTATTTGTAATGGTGTTTTTGTGACTGAAAGATAATAAACACATGGTTGGATTATATAACTAGTGTGCTCACAGTTTGGTTGATGAAATTTAATAATAAACATAATAAATCAGATATATAGTAAAAATGATGCATATTTTAAGATTAAACATGTAGTCATATCAGTATTAGTTGTATCAAAGCATATAAATTAGAGTTTTTGGTAATATCAATTACATTTATAGTTCTCAGGGTTTTAATTGGGTTTATGTGGAGATATTGGGATATTATTGTACCCAAGAAATTCAAAGCCATAAACAATTTATTTCTTTTAAAAAGAGGTGAAAGCATTGACTTTACTGATTGGTAGTATGTTATTTCAAACACAAAACTTTATGAAACATTTTCTTTCACTTCCTGTACTTCAGTCAGGGGTACTACTTGTACAAGTTATTTTCATTTACTTGAAGAAGTAAAAAAAAATAAAACACATATAAGTAAATAAATAATGTTTGAATAATCTCCCCTTAATTTTCTCAAAAAAAAGTAAATTTTTCTTACAATCCAACAAAAGTCCTCAAGTTTTGAGATGTAAATTCATGCCTTTAATAATTTTTCCCAGGTTTGCTCAATTTCTTTTATTAGAGTTCAATGTTTTATCTCATTATTTCAACAAAGCAACTGATTGCACAAAGATATTAAAAGTATTTGCGTAAGGCCTCCAAAAATTACCCTTTGGGGCTTGTAAATGAATAGTATTCTGAAGATAACAGACAAATGGGATTTTCATTGTCCATGAAATTACACTTAAATGATAAGTAGGGCAGATCATTTAAAATTCTATTAGAGCAAAGAAATCATAAGATTACAATAAAAGAATATGGGATCACTTTTTTACTTCTACAAGTAAAAAAAATCTGAATGTCTACGGGACAAAACTCGGCCAATATTTTTTTTACCTATACAAGTAAATAAAATTCACTTGTATAAGAATCCTTCGAATTTACTTATATGTATATTAATATTACTTCTTTAAGAAATTTAAAATAACTTGTACAAGTAGTACCCCTGACTGTACTTGTTACTTGAGAGCTTACATCAAAGCATTCTGCTTTCGGCATGACACCATATCTCCCATTTGAGACAACCTGGCTAACAACAGGCTGTCATGATGATTATGATGAATTTGTCCTCAAACTGTTCCAATTTGTATGGTACTATGGAAGGTTATACTGTTCTTTTTTCATTCATGACAAGTAAATACAATTTCAGGAAATTTTAGCAATGCTATATATTTAATCATGATAAA